>VXBL01003098.1:732260-774375 GCA_013400195.1 Aramus guarauna
CGGGGGGGCGGGCCGAGCCCTGGCGCTGTTCGGGGCAGCGCCTCTTCCCGCAGCCGTGAGGGGCCGCGCTTCAGCGCTGTGTGTGGGTAACCAGAGTCTTCCGTCTGCAGGTTTTACTGTGACTACTGCGACACTTACCTCACCCATGACTCGGTAAGTGTTGAATCTTCTGCATTCCTTTCTCTGTTGTATCGAGAGCATCGAAATAAGGCTCACGTAGGCTAAAAGCGGGTCCCTGGGGATGCTGTGCTGTCCCGCCTGTCCTCTGCTGCTTCTCTGCTAAAAGGAACAGGAGCGGGAGGAGGAATTGGCGCGTTCGGCAGTTGAGGTGAGCGCAGCCGACGCTCGTGGCTGCCTCTGCGTGTTGTGGTGAGTTAGTAGGAGGCAGCTGGCTGGGCGCTAGGGCCACCTCTCTTACTGAAAGTGGAGCCTCAACGCTTATAGTTTGTACGTAAAGGTTTTGCCTGTCCTCTGACCAGGCACAGAAACCAACCTGTTTTATGCTGCTAAAGAGCATGTGTTTAGAGTTATACAACAGTTCTCAGTAAACTTTGGTTTTATGTGATGTTATGCAAGCCTTGGGTTTACGTGTTCTTTCTCAGCCCTCCGTGAGAAAAACCCACTGCAGTGGCCGAAAACACAAAGAGAATGTGAAAGACTACTATCAAAAATGGATGGAGGAACAAGCTCAGAGCCTGATTGACAAAACAAGTAAGGCTAATCCTTCTGTGACTCTGGATTGCTCTCCTGTTACTTCCCCTGTCTTCCCTCTAGCTGCTTTTCTTTCTTGTCGATTCTTCCTCACTTCCCTGGCAAGTCTTTGCTCTGTGAGTCACGAGTGAAAACTTCACTTAGCGTTTGAATCTTGAACTCGCCAGAGCGTGGGCTTCCACGTGAGAGACCGAGGGCTCTGCCCAAGGGGCCGTTGCAAACGGGCGTTTACTGCTTTACTGTTGCTGAGCTGTAGATACCACCACCTTTAGCACTGCTAGTAACGTCGCACAATGTCACATAACGCAGTTTTGCTTTTTGGTAGTGGCATGTTTATGTAAAAAGCATGAATAAGAAATCCAAAAGAGAGGAAAACAGACATTAGAACGTATGGATTTCTGCCTTTTTTTTTTTATGTTGTAGTTGCTTGCCCTCAGTTCTCAAGGGATATTTATTTTCAATTTTTTTTTTATTCTCTTGCTATTAAAGGTTTGAGTAAAGTGTTAAGTGTTTCCTCTGTCAGTTTATAGGGTTCTTGTCCTCTCACTTGTCCTCTGAATAATGGTTCTTTTCTCTGTGAAAAGAAATACAAATGCTAGATGAACTTTATGGCACCTTTCTTTAGAGGATAGAATCATAGAGTATGTCAAGTTGGAAGGGACCCATACGGATCATCAAGTCCAACAGGGGACCCCATTCCAGGGACCAACCACCCTCTTGGTGATGAGCCTTTTCCTAAAGTCCAGTCTGAACTTCCCCTGACGCAGCTTCATTCCATTTCCTTGTGTCCATTTTCCTCGTGATGCTTCCAACTTTCACATCTTTTCCCTAGTCAATTCCAGTCTTTTGAATTTCTTCTCTTCCCTTTCACATAAGGTGTTTTTCATGTTTTTTGTCACCTCCCTCATTGCCTTATTACCATTTCCCAGACAGTCTTATCTTTACTTAATGATCCCAGGTGAAAGCTGCAGCTGCAAATCACGTGATGTATTTTCTCTACCATCGCCTTCCCGTTAGGTGTGTGAAATCCATCAAGGAGCTCTCTAGTCTCAGCTGAAGTAATTACTATAATAATTGTCTTCAAGAATATCAGGTGCTTCCTCCGTGACAAGCAGGGATTTGTTCCAGAGTTAGAACAACTGAGCACGCAGCATGATGTGAAGTATGCTCTGACCGTGTGGCATGAGACGGAAGATTGACGCAGGAGCTTCCTCAGCCTAGTAACTGGTTTTTCTCCTGGGATTCTTTCTTTCCTTTTTTTTTTTTTCTTTTCCCCCCCAATGTAGCGGCTGCATTTCAGCAAGGGAAAATCCCACCTACACCGTTCTCAGCACCACCTCCTGCAGGAGCCATGATACCGCCTCCTCCCAGCATCCGTAAGTCTGAGCCGGACAGTTTTTGATTGGGGTGGCAGCCCCCTTGAGCTGTGTTGCATGTTTTCTGGCCTTGTAAAGTCCTTTTAGCTTGAAATCAAGCTAAGGCATTTTGAGCTTGGGAATACCAAAATGTAAGAGGATGCTTTGTAGGAGTGTTCAGCAGCCATCTTAATCTTCAGTTCGTTTTATTTTAGTAACGTTGAGTACATCAATAGAAATGTGTCTGTCCCCATTACTTGCTAGCTGCCATGTGGATAGCTTAATTAAAACTTCCAGTATGGGGTTTTGTGGGGTTTTGTTGTTTCGGTTTTTTTCTTTTTAATAGAATAGGATTGATAACCTTCTATTGCGCTTCAGCTGGCAAACAGCTGAGATCCCTTTCTGCTCAGAGTCCTGCTGTTGGACGTGGTAATCGTCGGCGTTAGGTACGCAGAGTTGGAAATAAGAGCTAGCGTATTCTTCCTCCGGTTCACTTTTTGGGCACCTAAAGTCAGAGTTGAAGACGAAGGCAGGCAGATGTAAAGTGATCTAAACCACCTCAATTACTAAAATACCCTCTCAAGTTTAATAATTACTTTGCATTGCACGTTGTCCATGAACGTGAAAGCAGCCAGATGCGTAACCAATTTGTGTGTGTGTGTGTTCAGCTGGCCCCCCGCGGCCTGGCATGATGCCGGCCCCGCATATGGGTGGACCGCCGATGATGCCAATGATGGGCCCCCCGCCCCCCGGAATGATGCCGGTTGGACCCGGTAAGTCTGGAACGGGGTAAATCTGTACTCGCGGCACTGCGTGGTCGGGTTTGTGGGATGTTTGGGTTATCTTTTCTGTCTTGCTGGGCAACAGGGAGTTATGAAAGGAGCACAGCGGAAAATATGAAGCAGCTGCAGTACTTGGGTGCTAGCTGTAGTGATGCACTCTAACTTACAGCTCGCGTCACTTCAGACATCATATTAGACGCAGCATGGGTGGACAGCCCCAAGTGTCAAGCTGTGGAAGTATTTCAGTTTGCATATGCTATATGTGCATGTTTGCTGATCCATTATCTCTGCCTGATGAGACGTAAAATGGTCTTACAGCTGCTAATTAAAGTTCCTTTACTGCTTGTTGAGAGTTACTAGTCCTCCTGTATAACTGAAATTATCGCTCTGGTAAATTGTAGTTTTTCTACCTCTAGTCTTAGCAGTACGATTTGTAATTATTTCGGAATTCTGTGCAGTGCTTACGCTTTTGCACAAGGGTTTACATTTCAGCACTAAATGAATTTTATTATTTAAAATGTCTTGAGATAATGTGTTCCCAAGAAACGATGTGCCTTAAAGAGGTTTTTTTTTCAGAACTGCAAAGGCAAACTAAAATGTCTTTGATCCATTCTGGTTTTGAGCTTACTGGCATTTGAAGAATTCTCACAGGGCATCTTACTGAAGCAGTTACTGGAACCAAGCTTGCAAGGAATACATGCGTGCGCACTAAAAGTAGTGAAGTGTCTTTGCAATTATTGTCTTGCTGGTAGAAACTGTTAAGTGCTTTTTTTTAAAGGCACAAAATACATGCATAATCTGCCGTATTAGGGAGCGTAGTGGCTGCCTGAAAATAAATGGAGAAGTTGGATGGAAACAATCATTTCAATGCTTTTTAGTAGAGCACCTGCTTTTCTTTGGGAATACTGTTACCCACCTGTAAGTAGTACAACTGGAGGATTTCACGCTTTTTTTCCAAATTAACTTCCCAATTCAGTAGTTAAGCTAGTGTCTCTTTTGAGAGGCTGAAAATAGTTTATCAGTGAGTATCGTCAAAAGCGGGCATCTAACCCGGGAACTTGGTTCTTCCTCTACCGATTGCTAATACCCTTCAGGGAAATGTAATCCATCTTGGCCAGCTTTGCACTTGTAAAACAAAAGTTCCCTGGAGGGCTGGGGAGAGAACCTATACGCTGTATTGATGTGACTCAGCGGTTGCTACTCCTGAGAGCTCTTCCCAAACATCCTCTCTTTCTCCTTGCAGCTCCAGGGATGAGGCCACCGATGGGAGGACACATGCCGATGATGCCAGGGCCCCCGATGATGAGACCACCCTCCAGACCCATGATGGTGCCAACCAGGCCAGGAATGACCCGTCCAGACAGATAAAGGTGGAAATGGAGCTGCCTTTTCTTTTTCATATTCCAATCTTCCTGTGTCCCTAAGATTTTGTATTCAAACAGTGTGTAGAGGAGTTCTGTCAGATTGCAGACGGTTTGACCTAGATGCACACTGGACTGATGCTTTTGTACCTGGTCTGGTTTTAGGTGGTTTTCTGTTTGTGTTTCCCCCCCGCCCTTGAATTGTAAGACACAACAATAAAACATTGATGCTGGTTTACATACGGAGAATCTGAGCCTTACTCTGTGTGTGGTTTTTCAGCCTGGCAGAAAGAGATGTCCCTTTTCTTTGCTCCCTCTCTACCTGTCTTACCCAGATATTTTCAGGGTCTTTTTTCTCCTTAGTCCTTAGGCAGTCTCTCATCTCATACTCCTCGAGAGATGTATTACTATTGGCATCCTGAATTCGTGTTTCAAAACTAGTGTGTGTTATTTTAACAAGAAAAAAAAGTGACAACAGAAAAGACTGCGGTGATACCTCTAACTGGGGAGACCGCAACATTAAGTGACTTTACTGGCACAAAATAGGATGAATTTAATAAAATGTTGGTTCTTCACTGAGGGAAGCAAAAGCCATGCTGTTAAAGGGCTACAGTAACTGTTTTGATGTTGCCACCTTATTTCTGCTTTTTTGTTGCTACTGAGACACATTTAATTACATTATTGGAGTTGTTGAGTCGGTAGTTATTAACGCTTGGTTCCTTCTTAGCATAAAGGAATGTGTTATTGAAGGTGTATCCCAGGCCCTTCAGTTTACTAAAAGGGTTTTGCTTTTCATGAGCCATACGTAATGCAGGTGCACAATTCCAGTTGCATTAAAAGAATTTATTCTGTTTGCATAGCCAGCTGCTCTGTGCATGTCGGTCATTGTCCATTCCCGTCTGCAGAGCTGTCCAACTCATTCTTGACATATTTGCATCTAATACGAAAGCGTGGGAGTGATTCGCATCTTACGAGAAAGCGTTTGGTTAGCAGAACTGCAAGGGCTCCCTTTCAGAGTTGCTGTCTGCTGTGGGACAGGACAGTCCAATCATTTAGCGATTATATTTTTAGGAGTTTGTGTGCTTTCAGCTATCTCTTGTAAAGAATGTGATGTAGTTGAGACATCAAATATTTGAACAGCTCAATATTTAATAGCAGCGTTCAAGAAACAGTGAGAAGAGGCAGAAGTTAGAGGCTGTTTCTGCAATAAACTGTACTACTAGGAGTAGGCTCCTGCCGCACGCGGTGCTGGGGCTGGGCAGGACATGGGTGCTGGTGCAGGGGGTCCTGCTGCTCGTTTCCTGTGTCTGGCAGCATCATCTCCCGCATCGGGTCCTGCGAGCATCAGAGATTTGCAAGGCACTGAAATGATTGTGTGTCTTGGAAGGTGAACGTCTCTCCCTGAGCGTTTTTCAGCTTTGTGTTGAAGCTGGATTGCTTTTACATCAGACATACAACACCCGTCATCCATGCGTATTAATGACTCTCTCCTGGGGGGAAAAATGGGCAGGAATTAGTGATGATCAGCGCTGGGCTGTGATAAAAGTTCAAGGCTTGTCTGCCACTTGAGTTCCCCTCGCCTGCTGTCAGTTAAACCGGAATGCACTCGGTGAAGCACAAAGCTGTGGTTTTCTTGTCGTGGAGCCACTAAAGGCGTGGCGGGTGGCTGTAAGGCTCCAAGGCTGCAACCGTTCCTGCGGGGCTCCCTCCCGGAGCAAACCCCTCCTTTGTAACCCAAGCTGGGACCTCCGATTCATTGTCATCCCTCAAAGGGTTACAATGCAGACATAAACTAGGCAGCACAGAAACGGCGTGAAACTAATTTTTTTTTTTTTTTTTTTTCTTCTCAGCAGCCTCTCTGGTTACATTGTTTTATATTGAACTTTTTTTTTTTTTTGTGGTTTTGGAGCCTCTTTTTCTAAAAAGAAAAAACAAACGATTTTTGGCTGGCCTTAGGAAGGGAGCTATGCAAAGAGGAGGTGTGAATCAAGCAGGTTTGTGCCTTGGGGATTTTCACCCACGGCTCCCACACTGTGGATAACCAACGTCTTAACAGCGACAACGACGCGTAACTAAAGCCGTGCCGTTGCCGGCGCCCTCCCTTACAGCCTGCCTTCTCCCCGATGCCTTTTTCACGCGTGTCCTTTACCATTCGGCGTGCACCGGCGCGCGGCGGGGCAGGGACTCTTCGGGCCGCGGCCCTGCCCGTGGCGGGGGGCGGCGGTGTCCGATCCCCCNGGGCTCGGAGACCGCGGGCTCGGCTGGCAGCCCCGCTGCGGAGCTGCCGGGCCCGGGGAGGAGGAGGAGGAGGAGGAGGAGAAGGAGGGAGGGGGGGGGTTGGCCGGCTGGCTATGAGGGCCGGGGGTCTGCGGAGCTGCCGGGCCTGGGGACGGTGTCTGAGGGCCCGTGGGGAGCGGGCCCGGCTTGCCGCGAGTGGGCCCTGCCGCCGGGGTCAGGCCCCTCAGCCCCCGGGGGTCGGTGCCCCCGGTGTGCGGGAGCTGCGGCGGAGGTTTCCGGGCCGGCCTGGCTCCCGCCGCTGCCGGGCTCGGCTCGGTGCCGGCCGTGTGTCCCGGGGGGGGCTGCAGGCCCGGGCTGCGGCCACCGGCAGTCTCCTCACCCCGCCGTGCGGTGCCCGTTCAGTCAGCGCTCCTGCCGGGAGGCACCGAAGGTTTGTGGCGAGGGGAGGTGGAGGAGAACGGTTCGTAATGGAGGCTGAAAGGGAGCTGGGCTTTATTCCGAGGTACCGCTCCTCCCGGGATGAAAGGCTGTGTGTTGTTCGTAGGGACAACTCTCCTTAGATAAACAAATGCGCTTTTCTTGCTGGTGCTGTTATTTAATTTTGCTTTTCAGTCTCCCTTATCTTGCGCTGTTAGAGCATGTTCCTGCTCAAAGTGCCCCTCTTCCCCTCCCATCTGGTTGTTAGTGTTCACCTGTCTGCAGTTCCAGAGTCATGAAAAATTTGGAGCTTTACCCGTTTTCCTGCTAGCTGGACTTCTGTCATTCGAGGTGGTTGGTCTCATCCTGCCCCTCTCTTGGGGATGTTTTTCAGGAGTGCATTGTGAGTGCAATTTAATGTTCTATAAAAAAGGCGATGTATCTCCATTCCGGTTTTGTTTCCTCTAAATACCTCAGCTTCACAGTCCCTTCGGGTCTTTCTTTCAGCTATGCTCATTTGCCCAGAAGAATTTTGCTACTGAATCATTAATCTGCCTTTATCTTCTGCTTTTCATTTGCATATGAAATAATTCCTTGCTCCTCTTGTTATGTCTTCATTTGCAGTCATTTCTGCATGGGTGTGTTTTTTGTTCCTCTTATTCCTTTCCTATTTGCAAGGAACGGTCACGAGAGAGCAAGATCAGGGAAATATGAAAGAGCTATTTCACACCGACCGTTCAGATTAAGTGAATCACATGTCTAATAGGATGACAGTGGTCACTTGCGGTGATCTGTAAAGCTGGGCTCTGCTCTCAGTGGCAGAGCTGAGTTATGAATGTATTTTAGAAGGCTTAGCCTGTGTTGTGCTTCAGCAGCTTAAATTCCTAGAGCAGAAGAATCTTAAAACTTGCAGTGCTTTCACCATCTGCGCTTTTCACTCTTTAGTCCTATATTTAGCTTGGGAAAGAAAACAGGTTAGGTGGTTTCACTTTTTGGTGGCTCTGCACTGGCACACGGCTGCAGTATTGGGATGGCAGATTCTGCAGGAGGTTGTTTATAACCAAACATCAAACCCTTTCAGCTGGGACAAAGGGCTCTCCCTACCAGCCCTCTGAAGCATCAGCTGCTCGCTGTGGGTTTGAACTTGGGTCTGGTTTGAAGTCCTCTGAGGCTGTACAACAAGAGCGGTACTTGGGTTGTGTTTACTAGCCTGTAATTATTCATGGAAGTACATCCATTGCTTTAAAATAAAATCAGTCATTTGCCTTTACCTCTTTCTGGTTTTGTTTGAAACTAGCCTCTTTTTATTGTCGGGTTTTTTTTAATAGTGCTTAGTGCGGCTGTAGTAGATACTTGCTCTCTGAGTGTTACAAAGGTGGTTTTTATCCCCATTTGGTAAACAGTGGAGTAATAGGCCCTAACAGACCATCTAATTGCACGTTATGTATTTTCCAGAGGAAATGCAACATCTAATCCTTCCATTTAGAAGAAAAGAATAAAAGTTAGATGGAGAAAATAATCAGATAATAGCTTTGCTTGCTGCAGTTCCAAAGGGCTGATGTGAAAGAGCCACTGAGTCAGAAGCCTCTGAAAGAAATAAAAGCTGGTGTCAGCAGAGGAGCTGGGGTGGGGTTTGGGAGCAGGTTTGAATGCAGGGAAGGAGACCACAAGTGTTTCTAGCTTCGACAGGAGCCCTGGAGAACTGCAGCGTGGGAGGAACTTCAGGAATCTGAGAGTAGAGTGAGAAGGAAGCAGAGCAGAAATGAGAGAGAAAAGTTGGCTGAGGTAACACCAGCACTATCAGTGAGAAAACACAGAGGAAAACCAGCACGGGAAACAAAACAAGACCTGTTTGCAGAGGGAAGAGTGTGGTGCTTGAGCCACCAGTCCAGGCGGCTGGCCCAGCTGATAAGAGATGTGTGCAACAGCAATACGGGGGATACTGACTGGTGGCTTTGTCTCTGCTGGAGCTGTGCTTGCAAACAGGGCCTGACGCGTGCAGAGTTCCTTTCTGGAGTATATGAAGTACTTGAGTGCCACGGGGGTCTGCTCTGTCTTATTCCCAGTCTGTTACACCAGATTAGCAGACACATAGGATCTCGGCTGCTGTTTCATGTGTTGGCCAGGACAGTATCTGCAAGGTGCGATGTTGCTGTGGAACTGTGGAAGGGATTCAGGCAGTGTTTGGAATAAGGTTTTCTGTGTCATCTTGTGCTGTGCTTTGCTTCTGTTGGTTGCGCTGTCAGTTGTAACTCCTCCATCCTGATGTCATATGGAGGAACACGAGGCATGGCAGAAGTTGGTAGAACTGTCTTTCATAGCACAGTATTGGAGCCACCCTTTTGGATAAATAACATAGGCTTTAGAAACAGAATTTAAAAAAAATTCCTGGAAAACAAAACAATTGAGTAGCATGTGCAGGATGTAATACTTTGCTTGTAGAGGTAGGTCAAATACGCATCCAGAAGAAACAGTGTCATGTAACTCCTCATAAAGTGTACTGCATCTCAGTAGAGCCTTTCTTCTCGGTTCCCAGTAGTTCACGCCACGTATTCCTTTTTCCAGGTGAGGCTGCCTCGACTCCTCTCCTCTTTCATTTGCCATTGCACCTAGTCCTTGCCACAGATAAACCCACTGCTAGTAGAGAAGTGAAAATACCAGAAAAGCCTATAGTGTATCTTTAGTTTCTTCCAGATGAATTTAGCAGTTAAGAACATGTGGGTGTCACAGAGTGCGCTGAGGTAGGAATGCATGGGCTTCTTTTAATAACTTGGGTGTAAGAATCTCAGAATCTTCCTGGCCTTAAAAATGCATTCGGTATTACCCCTTCCAGGCAGTTTTGGTACTTCTGTGCCACACGCAAAGAATTCAGAGCTGGCTCCAAGACCAAGAGCTGCTCTCTGCCGTGTGAGCCCTGACTGTT
The DNA here is from genome assembly GCA_013400195.1 of Aramus guarauna. Classification (NCBI taxonomy): domain Eukaryota; kingdom Metazoa; phylum Chordata; class Aves; order Gruiformes; family Aramidae; genus Aramus; species Aramus guarauna. The sequence continues at coordinate 742,048 of VXBL01003098.1, forward strand.
CTGTAGTGTTACTGGGTTAGCTCTCAGTCGGTCTTGGAGCTGTTTGTGCCTCCGTGGTCAAGTTTATGTGGAGTCCTCGCCTGCCCTCTATCCACCCCCACCTTCAATGACGTGCTGTCAGGCTCAGACAGGACAAAGGAAGGCCATTGTAGGTGATGGTCATCCTGCTCTTTGGTGGTACCAAAGATGGCCAAAGTGAGGTGTATTATCCTGAGGGGAACCCATCAGAAGAGATGGGGACAAGAGGCAGAAGTGGTGGTTCTTCAGCCAAGAAAATGGGATTGAGTCTCTGCCGTTCAGGAATCATGAAGATGGGCTCCGTGGCTTGCCCTGGGCAGAAGGTCAGATCACATTACCAGATACGCATCATTTCCCCAACACAGAGGGGTGGGGGATTCCCTAAGTCTGAAGAGCATTTTGTTTCCCCTTCGGTGCTTAGATTTCTTGGTGGAATGCTGCGATCTGGAAATCCCTTTAAGGAAATACAGTCTGAAATCCCCGGTCTGTTTACTTCTCACTTGTCCTGAAGTGTTTTGCAGCATTGCTGCGTGCTCGAATGCCGAGATGCAGCTGTGCCCTTGCAGTGACGGTCAAAGTGATGGCACATTCAGTTAGTAAAATGTGTTGGAAACCTTCTGATTTAGAAAGACCTACCCTCAGTATAAGGTGTATGCTTACCACTTAAGCCTTCAGGTTTCTCCCAGTTTCCTGACCTTGATTCCAAATTAACTGGAAGATATTTAAGGAGCATGGTGGGTAGGGAAGAAAGCAAGGAAATCACATCTGGGAATGGCCTGATGAAGCTACCGAGTCATGGAGTGATTTAGGCAGAAGGGACCTCTGGAGAACTTTTGCCTGGGACAGAGTCTCTTTGCTACAACTGAGACCAACATTACAGTTTAGGCTTTAGCTGCTTTAATATCCTCCTTCAGTGATTAGGGAAATTTCTGCTGCTGAAGATGATAATTTGCCTAAAATATCTGTTCCAGTTATGGGAAATACGTGAAACCACAAGGCTGCTAGCTGTTAAAAATTGATGATAAAAAAGCCATTACATACCCATCTGGAAACCATTCTGTTCCTGCTTTTCAGTGCGTTCTGTTCGGCCAGGTAGTAATTTCTTTGGTGCCCAAGTGCCACAAAGCGTGTAAGTTGGAATCCAGAGCATGAAGGCTGGAAAAACAAATCTGGTAGCTAAAGCCCAGAATAACCCCCTCCTGCAGCCAGCATTTGGACAAACAGCAGCAGGGAAGTAGAGGAGGGATGTGGTTGCGTTCTCACACCTGCAAGGAGTTTGCATGCATTTTGGCAGGGCTGAAGAGGACTTGAGCAACACAAGTATGTTACTGAGAGCAGGTAACCCAGGTGTGGATAACTGCCCTGAATTTTTAAGTTCTGCATCTTGATCCTGGCTGAGAGCAGCAGGATATGTGTCTCAAAGGGTGGGAAGGTTTGGGGACAGATGGGAGACGCCTGCAGCTCGCCCGCCACGGGGCTGTGCCAGGTAGGGCACGCGGTTGGGTCTGGAGGGCAGTCGCGGTGCCGTGCTCCATGTGGCTGAAGGGAAGTTGCTTAATCATTTGGTGCCATGGTTTCCCCAATGGTTAAGTAGACATAATACTAACGAGTCAGTTTGTACATTGCTCTGAAAATAGCCCTGGGAACACTAGCAAACAGGAGCACTTTTGGGAATGGGCTGGAAACTGTAGCGTGAAACTCTGAGCCGATTTGTAAGAAAAAAGCTTTGTCAAGCCTTCCCAGCAGTGGCTGCTGTTTTGCATCGGGCAGAGCTCCTGAGGTATCTGGCATTGAACCACCCGTAGTAAGTTTGTCTCTTAAGCTCTTGCATGCTGCGTCTAGCAAAGTGTTTAAGGCTGGATGCAAACCCTTTTATGTTGTAATTTGGAAATTTCTTATTTTCCTAGTACATGTGATGGCTTTTTTACTTTTTAAAAAGTAACTTTTTAATATTGAGGAATTCTTGATGGAAAGACGGAGCCCCAGGCTGTTACAGAGTAAAGTAATAAACAGCTACCGCTTCTTTGCTCAAGACAGGGGTAGGAAATGAGAGCGTGCACATAACAGGACGTGGCATTTTCCTTTCATGGAGAGTAATCTCTAAAATCAGGGTTGCTGTGCTGCGGTTTACCAGAAGAATCAAATTGTCAGTTTTACGAAGTCTATGCCAGCTGCTGGATGCAAGGTGTTTCCGATCTCTTCCGCTCAGCTCAAGAAGTGTGTGCTGTTTCTGGAATGCTAAATAGACTCTGGTTGCAGCAAAAATAAATTGCGCTTCAGTAGCTCAGGGGGCAAGTGTGGCTGGACACATCCTCCCATCCGCTGCTGGGTTTTGCAGAGCCCTGCGCTGGCCACGTGGAACCTCTCCACACCGCTGCTACTCTTCAGACTGATGGGTCAGGAAAAGGGGCTGTTAGACATGACTCTTCTCCCCTTGTCTTATTTCTCCTAGGCTCCTTGAGCTCTTACCTCCTCTGCAGCTGCTCAGTTGAGTCTGAATTATGTAATAACCTGCTATTTTCTGCAGGTTGGAAACAAAAATGCAGATTGCATTGCAGGGTGAATAATTTCTTAAAACCTGAGAACCGGGGCTTCCGGCTAGTGCATTTATTTATATGTTTCTTCCTAGTTTCCTTTCGTGTGTTATTGCTTACTTGAGGTTTAGTCTTGGGAAATTCCCTGGCAGCTGACGAAGGTTTGCATTCCAGATTTGGGAGCGTGGGGCAGCTGGCATTTAAACTTTACTGAGCTTCCAGTCGATGAGCTAGAAATAGCAAAACAGTTCCTGAGTGAGGTGGAGTTCAACCCCTGCCAAAAACCCAACCTCTTTCCTTTCAGATTAGTTCATGGTTTGCTTTACAGGTCTCTTAGAACCAAATTAGTTGACAGGGGGTGTGGTGCAAGAAGCACGCCTCGTCTGGAGCCTTTGCAGTTTTCCGGTATTCAAGTGAGAGCCATTTCTGTTTGGGACAAGACAGTGTCCTTCAGGGTCTAAGTAAGCGAGGATGCAGACGTCAGGGAGGAGTGACCTGACATTCATGCTTTGTGTAATAGTTCGGTCTCCTTCCCGATCTGTTTAGAAATGTTGATTTTCCTTTGCAAGTTTAACTTTGAATTGCATTTCTAAGTCTTTTTACCTTAGCCATGTTGTATTGCAATAGATAACTTGGAGCCAAGAGCTGATAAGTGCCTTGTTTTGGGCCTGAAGATGTTTTGTGGTGCATGTGAAACTGCGTTTGGCTTTGGGTGGTGGAGTGGTCCAGCCTTTTATTCAATGTAGGTGAAATTTGGAAAAACAGGAAGCTGGTAAGTGGCATGTGCACGCGGGCACATCAACGCACTTAAATCTACCTGGATGAGGAGCCTACCAGTGCAGTGCTAAAGGCCATTACCAGGTTACACCTCACGTGTACAGAGTTTGTTGTGTAACTTAAGTAGGGCGAAGTCATCAGGCTTATTGCAGTGGGACCTCTTTGTCCGCAAAGGAAAATATTGCCTACCAGTGTCCAGGGTATACCAGTACTGTACGTGCTGTAGAGCTGGAGATGCAGAGATGACTTTCACTAATAAGATGTGGTGCTTTCCATCTTCTAACAATTGGTTAGTTTGGTATTGATCAGATTGCCTTAAATGCTAAATGGCTTTATACTAAGTTGGTATGATACCAACTAGATTAGTACTAGGTACCAGCTAATACTGTGCCTAAATTAGTCTTGTCTTCTGCTAACTCAGTGTGTTTCTCTTCCTTGTCTGCAACTCTCAATCTCTCAATCTTGACTAGTACTGTGCATGCTCACCAGATTGCTCCAGTTAACACCAAAAGTTCCAGTAAGTAAAATGGCTTTTCTTCCTGAAAGGGCTTTTACTACTTCTTCCTTTGTCTTCAAGGCAGCTATTTTTTTCCCTTTTTACAGAAGTTTTAATCACTTGCCCACTTTTGTTTCCTCCAAGATTGTTTTTCAATTCACTCTGAGTGTTTTGCAGTTAAGGCTTCTGCTGCTGTCTTGAAAGGTTTCCTGTATTTGGAAGTCACTGACCTTTTATTTTACCAGTCACAAACCTTTTTTCCAAGTAAACATGCTTTTTGGCTCCTGAGATAAGAAGGCTTAATATGAGGGGAAATGTCCTATCACTGAGATTTTTGGATTGTAGGAGACGTTTCCCAAGGGAAATGATGCAAATCCCATGAAATGGCCTGTGCAAAACCTAACCGGACAGGGCTCTGGGGAAGACTTTTGGTGAGGAGTAAATCTGCATTGGCCACAACATAGGGTTGGTTTTTGGGTTTGTTGTTTTTTGTTTGGGTTTGGTGTTTTGTTTTGTTTGTTTGTTTTTTCCCATGCCTAATTTCTGTCCTTCTGACATAGTTGCTTAGATTATAAGTATTTGTGTTCCAAATTAAAGCAGAAAATCTTCATCTCTTCCCATGCTGTTACTCCTATGAAGGCAAAAACCTTGTCTGCAGCAGTTTCCCTGGAGCCCTTAATACTGCTTGTCTGTTTTCAGGTTACAGCTGGCAAGTTACCCCCTTCCTGTCTTACTTATTTTGAGTATTTTACCATCTGCTATCTGCAACTGTGGCTAGTACTGCAAGCCATTTCTTCTGCCAATAGATGATGCTTGTCATTAAGTAAAATCAAGGTCACTGGTGTACTGCTAATTAGTTCTCATGTATAATAACCATAGTAACAAAGATATTAATAGAAATGAATGTGTTTAGCTGTAGGTAGTGATTACAAACAAAAGACAATGATTACTGAATAACTGCAGAAGAAGCTGAGGCAGAAAATCTAGTTTGAGCATCTGAAGCTACTGAAAGAAGGTTCTTGTACCATGCAGCAGCAAGGTAATGAGAGATGGATCTGAAAAGAAGTTTTATGATTTCAGACGTCTTCTCCTGACATTATCTGTCTATGTATTTGCTCAGTTGGAGACATTGTGGCTAGACAGCTACAAATGTGAACATAAATTTATTATTTATGATTATAGACCGGCTTCGGGCCAGCAATCAGATTTGCCCAAACTCCCTCTCGCAGCCAGTGAGTTTGTGGCCTCTGGATATGCAAGGTGGTGAATTGGGCAGTCGTTCTTTCAGTAGTGACATCATTTTTTGATGTATATTCAAGCTGATGATTGAGCAAATAGACTGCACTCCTGTGCTTTCCCCATTGAAAACATGAAATGAGGGTTCAGAGCAAATCAAATCATGATCTCAAACTGCCTGACAGAGCTGAGGGTTTTTGTAAAGAACATCATACTTTTAGGCCAAATCGCAAGAAGGCGTTGAGGTTTAAATCATCTGGGTGTTTTTAGCATCTTAGGCTGAGACCGTCAGTCTGCTATGACAATAGGATGGCACTGTTAAAGACGGTATCTCTCTGCTTCTTATGAAGATTGACTGAGAGCCCTAACACTCATCTAAAATGGAAAAAAAAACAGTGGGAAACAGACTGTGGGGAAAACTCTTCCCTGCAAACCACTGGGCTAAGAAAGAGGCTTGACTGAGCAGGACTTCCCTAGCTGAAACTGTTACAAGCTTCTCGCTTGTATTTCCCATTGCCTAGATTGTGAATGCAGCAAGACGTTTTTAGTTATTTGAAGGCTTTCTGTGGATGCTGGTGGCTGTGATGGTCCATTTGGATTCAGTGCAGCAGATCTGCTTCTTGCTGGCAGGCTCTTTCAGAGACAAAATGTTGCTCATGGTATTGTTAGTGTGGATGCATGCGTGCTCGTGTAAGTGTACGCAGACACAAAATGCCCTTGTGACTCTGTGGTGACAATTCCATACAAGATAGAAAAAGGTTTTCTGCTTTGACTTTTGTGACGGTAATCCTGGCAAGCTCAAAAGGAGTGCTGTCCTTTGAGTTTACTGGCTTAGTGCTATGTGACTTCTGTTAGAGTTGCGAAAAAAAAAAAAAAAAAAGGCAAATACCCCACACTGTCAGTTTGCCTAATAGCTACCATTTTCATTCACTTTTCTCTAAGCCAGCAATCCATGCTGCCAAAAATGGTACTGTTGATAAGTATGAATGGAGCGGCTCTGCCAACAAGTATCTAAAATTGTCTGCACTCGCTGCTTTTTCCTTCCCCTGGCAGTGACCAAAGCAGGTCCTTTCAAGAGGTAATGAAGACTGGCATCTATGAACTCCCAAGTTCACAGCCACGCTTCATCTGTTTTCCCTCTTGTAAGCCCCGTCTAACATGCATTGCATGTATCAAAATGTGTTAAATGTGAAGATTAGTCCATTTAAAGATCTTGTATTCCTTTACAGGGGGAGAAGCTGAGAGCAGCGTACCTGGTAATAGCCATACCTTCAGGAATTTTGACTGTGTGGTTTGAGAGAATTTGTTTCAGTTTTAGATTTTTGTTTATAAAACCTGCAGCTGCTGTTGTCCCACTGTCGGCGGGGTCTGTAACCTCTCCTTTGGGGGTGGAACAGCACATTTTGGTGCATCTAGAATGCCTGATGAATAGGATTCCTCTCTAGAGTCTGGTAGTAACTGTGGTGGTTTTCTCACCTGTTCAGCCAGATCTCTGCAACCTTTCCCTGCAGATGATTACAAATAGTTATTTTTTTTGTAGCTAGATCATGTTTCATACCGCTTTCTCCACCAGTGTCCTGTTTCACAGCTTTAGCGTCCTTTCACTGTGTTACTGGGTTGGTTTTGATTCACGTACACACTAAATAAAAGCAATGCCCTGGTTTAGATGTGTCCTTATATTTTTCTTCTGCATTACCAGCTGAAAGCAGCTTCCCCGTCTAAGCACGCTCAGCCTGGGAGGAGGATTTGAGACACCAGGGTTTTGATCCTTGCTTTACAAGTGTGAGAACACCGCTTCCATGCCTCAGCCTCTCCCCGCTTGTAAGCTGATCACTGCCCGCAGCAGCCTGTGAGCTTAACAGCACCGAGTGCTTTTTATTACCTACCTGTTCAGGTTGTATTTGTTTTATTCTTAGCATCCAATCCCAAGTGGACGTCATTACAACAGCTTTCAACAGAGCTGGTTCACTAATGCAAGACGAGGATGCTCATGTATTGCCTCTGGAAATTTTCATCAGTGTCTGAGATTGTGGGTGCTCACAACAGGGTTCCGAGCACAAACCGCAGCCTATCCCCGTATCTCCCCTCCCTGGGGAGATTTGGTACAGATGCTGAGAAGCAGTGTTGAACTTGGCTGCCTTCCTAGGTGTGTGTAAACAAGAGGCCTCCGGTTAAAGGGAGTAACAAGTTTAAAGTGAACGTGCCAGCCTGACATGCTGGCAGGTGTGTAACAAACTTGGTCTTTAGTCAGCTGTCAGTGTGTGCCTTTGGCTCAGGGGAGGGAAGTGACAGCATGACGCAGTAAATGTCTGACTCGGGCTTCTGTGGCAGCAGACGGCTCTACCGTGGCAGGGATCAAGGTAAAAAGCAGTAGTAGGCAAACTCACAGCTGTTTGTGCCACCCTCCTCTTCCAGGAGTTGCTGCATCAGTGGCTCCTCACCATCTGTCGGACTTTCTCCGAACAAAATATTTGCCTTGGGAAGGCGCTTTCCTCCGCTGACTGACCAGCAGCAGATCTGGTGTCTCAGCCAGTTTTGTACCGCACCTCGTGCTCCTGTGGTGGCCACCACATCAGCTGCCATCCCAGCAGTGTTGCTCTGGTTCCTCCTCCCCTCCCCTCTTGGAGTGATGACTTTGTTCAAGATGTCCTTTGTGCCTTTCACAGAGAAGTAGCCCACACTGATGGTGCAGGGAAAGGAGAGAGAATGGCAGCGTGTGACTAATTGTGAGACTAATCCTGCTTACACTGACAATAGGATCTTTCTCTTCTGCTCTCTGGACCACTGTGCAGAATTAGAATTAGCATTAGGATGGAGGAATGTGTGGGATAAGCCCTGGCTTCAGTAGTAAGTTGTTTGGCAGGAAGTCTTCAACTTTGAATCCTGTGACTGCGGAGTGCAAGCTGCCTTGCTCCCTGGGTGGCAGCCCCTCCTGCACAGAAGGGTTGTTTGATGCAGACAGCCGTCCCAGAGCGGTATTGCTGACCCACACACAGCCTCTCTGAGCTATTGCCCTCTAACCTGGCTCTTGTGGTTCCTTAGGGGCCACGGTGGTTTTAATGAAGTCAGAGATTTTCAGATCTACACCAGATGCTGCTGCTCTTGAGCCATCCTGCTGAAATTGTTCCATCCATTGCATTTAAACTTCAGGCACATAAGGGATTTGAAGATACTAGTCTGCTGCGTGCAAGGGAGGTGGAAACAACAGAAGCCCTTGGGAGGAGGGATTGCAACCAGAGAGAGCAGCAGCTGCTGGTTGCCAAAAGGAGAGGAGGACGGGAGCTTGGGCTGGTCACTAGGAGAGGAGTTAGGTTGCATGCTTGGACCTGCTGACCAAAGAGCAGGCTGGATTGCCAGGTTGGTGTTTAAAGAGACAGCCATAAAAGTAATTTATTAATGATCTCTTACTTTCCTGTGTCAAAAACTTCAAAAACAACCTAAATAATGAAACTTTTCACAGTTCATATGACACTTCTGGGGGAGTAAAATTGCTGACCTGTTGCAGTTTGCCTTTGGCTTTCTTTACTTTTGTCCTAGGGCAATTTTGCTGGTTTCCAGGTTGCCCAGTGCTTTAGAAGGAATTTTCAGTTTCTCAAACTTGAATTTGACTTAAAACCAAAAAAACCCAAACAAATAAGTCCTTCAAATGTCAAAGTGTACAGACGTTTTTTTTCTGGAGCAACCAGCATGCCCTGGGTTTAAAAATGTCGGAAGGGGTTTAACAGGACAGCAAACAGTTCCTTATACTTAAAATAGCTCACTTAAAGGCTCCTCTAGTCTCCGCAGCTTTGCTGGGGGTTGTTTTTCAAGTCTCCTCTTTCTTTTCTTGTAGGTTTACCAAGAATCTCTCTCCAGACAAAATCAACCTGAGCACACTGAAAGGGCAGGGGCAGCTGACCAACCTGGAGCTGGATGAAGAGGTGCTGCAGAATGTGCTGGAGCTGCCCACCTGGCTTGCCATCACCCGGGTCTACTGTAACAAGGCATCTATCAGGGTGAGCAGAGGAAACTGTGCTTGCGTCCTCAGATGCAGTCGAGGCTTTCCACTGGCAGCTTCTGTGTGTCACTTGAGAATTTCCAATGGAGAATCGTGATGCAATTCAATCCCCACATCTCAAACCCTGTGCTTGAGGTGTGAGATCTGCTGATCGAATGCTATGAACTAACTGCAGCAGGCTTCACCAGGCTGCCTTTGCCAAGGGCTCTGCCCCTGATGGTAGAGGATGCTGAGAGAAGCAGAGGAAAAGTGTTCTGTGGTCCTTCCTCACCTTCGGGTGACTTGTGAAGCCAGCAGTGAGGTCTGTGTATTTAATAGCTACTGACAAATTTCCAGAAATTTGCCCAGATGCTTTCTGGACCCACTTATTTAACATCCAGAGTGTGCTATGGCAAAGAATTTCACAGCTTAACTACATCTGCTTTTGCTTTATCAAGCCTGCGTATTCTAGTTTTAGTTGCTAACCTCCTGGTACTGTTATTGGAAGAAATAGTGAACAATTGTTTCCTGTTAATCATCTGTATGTCATTTAGGATTTGACAGACCTCTCTGGTCGTTCCCTCCCATTTCCCTGCTGTTTTGATAGCAAAGGAGTTTTCTGTGTCTTCCCTCATCCCTGCTGATTTATTTTTTTTTTACACTAAAGAAGTTACACAGACCTCCAGCAGGAATAGGAAACAGAGAGAAATGGTGTGCAGTTCTCTGAAAGCCTAATTATGCTGTGAGGCATTGTAAAAATAAATCAAACTTAAGTCTTGGTTGTTGAAAATGCAATTCATAAGAAATGCATGAATAGTGCAAGTGAAAAGCTGCACTCAGCCTTTATGCCTGCACTTATCTGTTTACATGCATAATTGCTGAAATTGTGCATGCAGTTGCACTTTTGCACACTGAGCTTCTCTTAGAAATTCTTCCTTTTTATGCTTTTTAGAGAAAAAAAATATTTTTTTTTTTCAATTGATATAAAATGCCAGATTGTGTAATCTTGGTTGGTACTAACCATAGTTGCATTATGTGAATGTAGAAGGTTTCAATATATCAAAGAGACTTGCTATAAAAGAAGAATGGTTCTACTCTGCCAAGTGACAATAAAAATGAGCCTGTCTTGCTCATCTGATCTGCTATGCTTTTAGTCAGATCTGCTTAATTTAGTAACAAACATCTGTTTTCCCTCCTACGAGAACTGCAGAATAAGTGTTGCTGTAAAAAAATAAAATGGATCTTTTTGGCTTGTGCACAGTCTTCAAAAGAGTTACCTGACTTCCAGTAATGGCAGCAATTAATTCTAAACTCTTTAAGGACAAGACCATTCTCCATAAAGGAACATGAAAAATCAGAATTTGACCTGCAGAATATCTATTACTCGAGATGATATGCGAGATCCAAAAGCTAAGCTCAGTTTATACATCTAGTCTTTTCACTTGTCTGTGTGAGCCTGGTTGACCTGGATATGGCGAGATGTGATGGATTGTCACTGTGGTCATTTCGCAGAGATGAACTTTGGGCTCAAATGGTTCCCTGCAATTTCTTGAACTTTCCAATGCAAAGATAACTCTTGTAACCTCAACTTTGTTGTTTCAGATCCAGTGGACAAAGCTGAAAACACACCCAATCTGCCTGGTAATGTTTCCTCTCTTGTTCATTCCTTTTCTTCCTTGCTCTTTTTAATCTCTTCTGCTTGAGGAAAAAAAATCTCCAAAGGGAAACTGTGAAGTGCATACTCAAATTTTCACTTGACCTAAATCCTCTAAGGCCCCTAGTGCATAGGGGAAGGGGAGTTCTGAGAATAGTCCTGTTTGGCGATGAGTGACCTCCCATGAGACCCACGTTTCGCTGCAGGATGGAGCTGGGCTGAGCTCTCAGCAAAGTTTAGGGCAACCTTGTGCCTGGTTTTTCTTGTTTGTTTTCCCCCCACTTCTGGGGATTTGGATTACCCAACGATCCTGGCACTGATGGTGCGAGAGCTTTAACACATGAGACTCCAGAGCTTGTTTATCCCTGTCCTAGAGTCTCAGACCTAAGGCTGGTAGGCTGAGCTTGAGTCTTGGTCTTGTATTTACTGCTCCCATGTTCTGTCTTTACAGTACCTGGACAAAGTGGAGGTAGAGATGCGAACATGTGAAGAGCCTCGGCCCCCCAACGGACAGTCTCCCATTGCTCTTGCTGCAGGACAAAGGTCAGACCCGGAGCCCTGTGGTTTCTTTCTGACATGTTACTGGGGTATGGGGGGCTGTTGTTGTCAGTGCTTATAAACCTTGGAGTCTCTCTGTGTGTAGCCTTACCGCTTCTGAGGCTTTTGTTGTAACAGGTGATGACTTTGAGGGATCTGCTCTTTGCAGTGAATATGGCTTTGCTGAAAAGGTCGTGGAGGGGATGTTTATCGTTGTCAATTCCATCACCATCAAGATTCACTCCAAGGCCTTTCATGCTTCTTTTGAGCTATGGCAGCTCCAAGGCTACAGCGTCAACCCAAACTGGCAACAGAGTGACTTGCGACTCACCCGCATTACTGATCCACAGAGAGGAGAGGTAAAGAGTCGTCTTATGTTGCCTGTCATAATGTGGGCAGAAGTGTGGCACTCGTGCTACCGCAGGACTCTGAGATAATCAGGCTGTTGTCTGAATTCTCCCGTGGTGACTGTAGGGAGCTTTGGTGAGCTTGCCTGCTGTTTGCTGGAACAGGGTGGCTGGGAGCTGACTTGTATTCAGAGCTTTTTCAGAGCTCTTCTAATCCAAGAGGATGAAACTGGACAAGCTCTGAATGCCCTAGTGATTTGTCTGGTTTTAAACTCAGCATGAGAGAGGAGGTTAGATGTTACCTGGGGCACAATTTGGTTTTGTACTGGGATCACAGAAGAAAAGCACATGGAATGATTTTCTGTGGCCTTGTTTCATTCCACATCTTCTAAGCATTTAATTTAATCCTTGAAGTTGTTGAAAATCTTAGCATTATCCTATTTTTATTTCACCTTCTGGATAGGTTTTGACATTCAAAGAGCTCACCTGGCAGACACTTCGGATAGAAGCAGATGCCACTGACAATGGTGATCAGGATCCTGTTACTACTCCTCTGAGACTCATTACCAACCAGGGGAGGATCCAGATCTCTCTCAAGAGAAGGGTGAGAGTTTCCTCCATCCATTGCAGGATACAGCCTCACTGCCTGGTGCAGTGATGATGCATATTTCCTCCCCTGTTCCTCAGCAACTGTTCTTTTCCTTCACAAACATTGAGCCCAAGCTGCCATATCGCTCTGTGTTTTCTGTTGGAAACAGCTGTGTTCGTACTAAATGTCAAAGCAGATTAATTTCCAGGGGTAGATAACATATATGGAGTAAGTTTTGGGTTTGGTTTTTTTTTTTTTTTTAAAATCCATTTGAATATCCCAATGAGAGCTGTCACCTCTTTACTGGGAAATTAAAGCCTGATAGCCTTATTTTTAGCTGTCAACGGAAATGTGATGAAGAGTAGATAAAAAATAATAACAATTAAACCATCTTTTTTGTTGTTTTGTTTTTTAAACCAGTGAGCAATTTGCCTCGTAAAGAGGAGGTCACTTTGACTACTTTCCTTCTCAGAGGAGGTACTGTGGACATCCATCAGATGAGTTAATGTCTCTCTTGAATGAGTTTCAGAGCACCATCTCTTTGTTTCTCCTACAGCTTCTGTGTATTATGAAGAATGTATGTATATGGTCGCAATTCCTAAAGTCTCTGATGACTCCTTGCTGTTTCAGACCAAAGATTGCAATGTGATGGCATCTAAGCTGATGTTTCTCCTTGATGACCTGCTCTGGGTGCTGACAGACTCTCAGCTGAAAGCAATGATGAAATACGCAGAGTCTCTCAGTGAAGCCATGGAGAAGTCTGCACAGCAGAGGAAGAGCTTGGCACCAGAGTCTGTACAGGTGAGCGAATCGTGATTTGGATGTTGGTCTGACAGGAAAAAAGGAAAAGACGAGGTGAAAGAGATGGTTTCTGTTTGTGCGGTGTCTTGCCCTTGCTCATAGAGCATCTCTCTGATGGGAACTATTAGGCTTACCTGGTGTCAGGTCAGCACTGTTTGGATTCTGGGCAATTGTTGGGTAATGGGGGGACCAAAGGAGTTGGATTCATCACCAGTAAGCATTAGAGAGTGTTCATATGTAGTCACAGGGTAGATTCTGTCTGCTGGCAGGGAAGAAATGGTGTGAAGTTGCATGATTTTCTGGATTTGGCTGGCACATGGAAAGTTGCAGAGGGTCCCACGAAGATTTGATTTGATAATAAGCAATAAATATGTTCTAGAAATAATATTCTCTGTCTCTGACAATCTGCATAGGCCTGGGGGAAAGGACTCTGGTATAATAAATTATGACATAAAACCATAGTGAGCTGTGATGCTCAAGGGAAAATGTTGGCATCCAATTTCACTGTTGTTCAGGTTTCCTTTTTTTTCACCTTAATGCTCTAGAGAGAGCTCTTGATTTTTGCAATTTTTCTTTGGTTCATGTATAGGTTAGTGGTGTATGAGAACCATACAATAGCTGCTTCTGCTAGGAGCCTTGAAATTCCCTTACCATTTTCTTTGTTTTCAAAATGCTGTGCTGAATAATTGACGAATGTCACAGAATAAATACATAGGGCAGAGGGCAAAAGATGTTTTCAGAGACAAGGGTGAGGGAAGAGGAATGTCACTGCTGGTGGTAGAAGGTCCAGGGAAGGAGGGCTTTGCACATAGTGCAGTGAGATTACATAGAAAGGGGGAACAGGAATACTTAGCCCTTTTTGTCCAGGAGTCTTAAAGCATATTTCAAGTTGAACGGTAGCTTGATGTAGAGGATACAGAACCACAGACAAAGAGTTTTGCTCATGAGAACATAGGAAGGGATCCAGATTTCTGGACTTCCAATTCAATTTCTATAAATTGATGCCTTGCAGTCTGGAAGATTGCATGAGTTGTTTTTAATTGTATTATAATGTCTCTCTTCTTTTTTGTCTTTTTTTTTTTTTTTTTTTTTTTTTTTTTTTTTTTTTTTTTTTTTTTTTTTTTTNTTTCTTCTTTCTATTAGTTCTTACTGAGCTTGTCTCTCTCCAATAGATCACACCGCCTGCTCCCAGTACCCAGCAGTCCTGGTCTCAGCCGTTTGGAGTCAGCCCAAATGCAAGTAGCATTGGTCAATACTTTGATAAGCATGACATGAAAGAGTCATCATACCACCTCCTCATCTCGCGCTTGGATCTGCATATCTGCGATGACAGCCACAGTCGAGAGTCAGGTAACTGAGAGCAGCATCAGAAGGATACTGCAGGATGAAAACATTAATCCCATCGTCAGTTTTCTGTCTTGAAGGAGGATTTTTCTCTTGAGAACAAACATCTTTCATAATACTGTTTCCCAATGAGGCAATAGGCAGTTTGGAGAGATCAGTTCTGTGTGTCTGAAGTAGGTATTGTAAAATCTTTCTTGGCTCCGTGGGACAAACACGGGGAAGTCCATCGGTGGATGTGGTTGCCAGTGACCTAGCTGAAGTGATAGAGGATATGCTCTAGGAACAATATGGCATTGAGCAATGGTGATAAAGTGTGATCATTCCACTTTGTGAGAAAACGTTTGCTTTGACAGTGTTCAGCACACTCACAGTAGCATAGCTACAAGGATTCTTTGCCATCTCTGACAGGCCGTTCCCCTGCCTACCAAGTTCTTTTCAAGCAAGGCTTTGCTTACTAGTGTCTCTTTTACTCCTAACTCCCCCCTACGGAGATATATTTCTAAGTACTTTTTTCTCTTTGAGGCATATGTACCCCTCTCTGTCTCTTTGCACAGCCATCTCTGATCTAAGTCATATTGCTTCTTCCCTTTAAAAAAGAAAAAAAAAATCTCCTACCCATGTCCATCACTATTCCAAATATTTTTGAATTCGTCTGTGTATCACTGTCTCCTGAGCTGCTGTTATCAACGTCTTAGCTCAGTTTTATTGTCTCTTTTTCACTGGTCCTACCAGCAACTGTTGGAAACACAAGTGCTGGTTATCGTAGTGGGAAGTGTAATTGATAGGGGCCTGGGAAGCAATGGGATCTTGGATTTTGGTATTTGAGATTATAGATCTGGTTCTTACGATATAAACCGTTGGCCTGTTACATTCAACTTGTCCTTGCCTAGGACAAGGTTTTGATACAGCTTTTTAAAAGTTGATACTCTAATACTGGCAACAGTGACAGTCAATCAGTGGTGGCAATTAAGGCGATGTTGTTCTGAATTCTCCTGGATCAGGACTTGGATTGCAAAGCTGATCGTGGTTTTCTTTGTTCTATTTTCCACAGGTGCTCTGAAGCATGGGATGCTGGGAGGTGCCATGCAGCTCACCTTCAGGAGGATGGCTTTTGATTATTATCCGTTCCACAGGGCAGGTAGGGGAGCATGTGGCCTCCCAACTTGAGGAGGGGGATAAAAAAAAGAATTTGAAGAACAGTGATGCTATATGGCTTCAGGCAGGACTGGAAGAAAGGCTACACAAAGGACTTGGGACTTAAATCCTTGTGGGCAGGCTTAATCTAATTTACCTGTTGGTAGATGACTGACAAGTTGCTGACAGAGCAGAGTACAAAGAGGAATAAGTTGCTGTCTGTTGTAAAGACATAAAGTTGAACCTTTGTTTTCCTTTTCAGTTGCTTAAGCTCTTACATGTGCCTAATCAATTTGGAAGGGTTATAGGATGTATCCCAGGAGAAAAACTGTTTGTGGTTAGCTGAAGAATCAAGGAACAGTGATCTTGGCATTCTTCCCAACACTTGAATTTGGAACACTTGTTGATAGGACCAGCTCTGTTGTGTCAAAGCCTGCACTTGTTTCACAAGCACTTAGTATGCTGCATATTGTGTATTCCAGATCTGATATCAATAAAGAGGAATGCTGTACAGATCCTCATACATTTGAGGGGCGTGGGAGGGTTGTGTGTATCCAGGAACCTCATTTTTAAAGCCAGAATGTTTGCTGTTATGCAGGAGATGCCTGCAAGCATTGGGTGAGGTACAGTGAAGCAATGGAGACACGAGGACAGTGGGCAAAGAAGTTGGTCAGTGAGTTTCAAAGCAAGATTGAGAAGCTCTATGAAGAAATGGACCCTGCATTTGCCAGGACTCCACTTTCCCCCTTCAAAAGGAAACCAGGTAATGGTATTTGATAAAACGGCTAGTAAAGCAGGAGATGGCAACAATTTTGCTCCATCCAGCAATATCTTGTTACCTCTCACCAATTTAGCAGGTTGATTTGTTGGTGCAGAAATCCATAGCACACTAAAAATCATAAATATAATGGCAAAAGATTTGGCTATTATACTGGAATAACACTGCAGCAAGAATGGACAGACTGCAGTGCTCAGTTTCCTAGCTTATTTATTGAGTTTCTCCATGAGTGAGTATATAAGGAGTAAATTAAATACTTAAATCCCAGCTGAAGAATGTGGTCTCTTGCTACAGAGCACACTCATCTTTCACGGTGTTCTTCCCTCAAAAGTCCTAAGGTTTTTTTGTGAGGTGTTTTTCTTTCCCCTGCCTACCCGTGCCCATCTGTTTCTAATTTTGAGGCTGTCCATTATGCTCTGTAAGCACATAGGTGTTGCTATTGATGCTGAGGATCGCTGTGAAGGAGGTAAGTAAAACCCTGCTGGTTCTGCTTTTCCATCCCCACAGATACTTCGCTGAGTCCCCATAAAAGTCCCTTGGAGAAAGGCCGTGTACCTCCCACAAGTCTGCCACGACTCCGGCACCCTCCCTGGAACCGGCTTCGATCCAGCTGTGTGGTAGTTCGAGTGGATGACTTGGATGTTCACCAGGTAGGGATCTGAGCAGTGTCTGGAGATGGTCATGCCATTCTTAAAAAAGAAATTGAATCTGATAGGATTTGTATGATTTATTTGAATCATATGTCATCCAAGACAATCAAAACTCTGCCCAGAGAACCCAAATGCTGTTATTATGTTCCATGTAAAACTTTTAAACCAAGTACGAACTGCTGATAATTCTCACGTTCAGAGGAAATTGCATGTGTAACCACAGAGTTTTAGCACTAAACTTGCATTAGGCAGGCCTAGGGTAAAAGATTTCATGCATTTGAGAAGTTAGTGAGGATATGTATTTTTGACAGAGGAGGAATAAGTCTTACCTCCTGCTTTCTGACCCAGGAAAGGAAGCATCACTAGACTGGGTCAGGCCTACATCCATATGTACTGTAACCAAGAGCATAATCAGTACCAGATTCTATAAAGAATTTACCAACGTGCTGTTAATCTTGCAGAAAGCTATAATAGGTTTCAGTTCCATTTATTCATGTCGTCTAACTCTGATTGTCATGGCTCTTTCTAGCAGTGACAGGAGACATAAAGAGCTAAATTCCCTCAAAGGAGAGGAGTTGGCAATATTAGCAGGTAGAATAAAGTTTTGTGTTTTATTCGAAAGCAGGGTACGTTTGATGTGTAAATGAGATGGATCGGATACAGGAGACTGCAGGGTTACTGGGACACTTTGTTTTGCCAAATCTGAATTCTGCACAACTGCATACCATTGTGTTTTCAGGTTTCTACAGCTGGTCAACAAAGTAAGAAACCCTCCACCTTGCTTTCATGTAGTAGAAAATTCTTCAAACTTCCTGATCAGGTCTCTGCAATCCATATTGAATTCACAGAGTATTACTTCCCAGACAATCAGGACTTTCCAGGTAATACACCAAGGTTAGCACCTCCTTCATAAGTTTCTTAAAGAATCAGTCAACTCCTAATTCTTTAGGTGTGTAACCCCATGTATGTATGTATTCTCTGAGTGTCCATTTTTGTTTAGTTTTCTGATGTCTGCCTTTCTAATTTTTTATTTTTTTTCCTGTGGGTAAGTGGGATAGAGTTTGCCTGCTGAAAAATGCAGAGGCAAAGTTGTGCTTGCAAAATAACGTACCCAGGAATGTATTGAAGGAGCTGCTGCGTGCCCAGTTCTTGGGGTTCTGCTTTAGTGGTTAGCACTGGAGTAGGACTGTAGGGTGCTTTGAGTGTTCTGCAGATGGCTTGATGTGAGACCTGGAACATCTTGTTTCTCTGGTGCACCACAGCTTCTCCCTTTCATCAAGAGATCTGTCTTCCAGTGGGTGTTGGAGCCTTCTGCATTGGTGTTGTGCAGGTTATACGCTGAGCTGCAGACCACCCGAACGGCCTTTTCTACCATTATTAATCTGTCTCGATTCTGTTTCATTCTAGTTCCGTGCCCAAACCTGTATGTACAGCTGAATGGCCTGATGCTTACCTTGGATATAGCAAGCGTGCTCTGGATAAACCTCTTCTGTCTGGATCTTTATCGCAGCTTGGAGCAGTTCAAAGCCATCTACAAGCTGGAGGACTCAGGAAAGCATGATGAGCATGTTGATGTTCGACTGGATGGCTTCCGGCTGAAGGTACATTAATTTCCTTCCTTTCCTAGTCTTCAATGTTCTCTCCCTCCTTGTTGTGGAAGGAACATGAGACCAGGACATAGCTGGAGTCCAGAATGAGAAAACAAAACCTCTGCTTTGCTGTAACTTTATGTCTACCACTTGCGTTTGTTTTGATCTATGGGCAGTAAAACACATGCTTGCATTCTAGTCCAGAATAGGCAGGCAAGGCAGTATTTATGAAAACAGTTTCAAGGAGAAATTGATGGTTCAAGTAGTCAAAAGTTGTTTTCTGGCCTTTGAAAAGCACTTTGACTCTCCTGAGTCTGCTGCATTGATGTCTATGGTGTTTGTCACTGACTACCCTTGTTAGTGGTTTTGTGAGGACGCTTAAAGGCCTGAAAGTATAGTAAGTCCTTGCAGAGAAAGATCAAAGTGAATGTTGTACCTTGAGCTGCTACATAAGCCATGGATGGTAAAAGAACCTAAAATAAAACTCAGTTTAAATTCCCTCATGTCTGATTCATCTTCCCTGATTTGTAAATTTTATTTAATTTTTCAGATAGGGATAAATTGAGAGTCTAGTCCAGCTTTTGGGATTTTAGTAGAGACCAAGACTTCTCGATTGTCTATACGTTCCACAGCTGCCCTTCCATGCAAACGGCCAGGATAAGCCTCTGTTCATTTCCCTTCTCACCACTTGTAATGTCTTTCTCCTCCATGTAGCTTAACATCCCCGTGGAGAAGAAAGTCGCAGACCATCAAGATCGCCCGCAGGCACTCTGCATTTGCACGTCAGAGATGACTGCCACCAACACCCGCCACGCTCCCTTCTGCAGCTGTCAGGACCTCCAGAGCCTCTTCCGTAAATTTGCCAGTTCGGAATTCTTCCACTCCAGCTACACTAAGTTCCCAAGGTCTCAGGACAATTTCAGCCTCCTCCACACCCTTTTCTTGCGCCATGCATACGAGGTGGATGATAGGCCTCAGAAGCATCCAGGCTTTCCCCAGCTACTACACAGAACCTCTGCCTCTGAAGATCTGTGGTCTATGAATTTCACTGAGATTTCCCTGGACTTTGAGGGGGCTGAAAGCTCAAAGGGTAGAGCCGTTAGCTTTATTGACCCTCTTCCCCTTTCCATTTGGGCCTGCCTTCCCAAGAGATGGGGGCAAGCTCAGATATCTAAACAACAGGAATTAGCTGCCTCGGAGTTGAAAATCAAGCCTTCTGCCAGCTTTAGCAATCACTCCAAGAATGAGAACCTTTCCAGAGAACATGGGGTTTGTCAAAGATCAAAGACTGACCAGGATCTGAAGAACATCTGCAGGGCCCCAGAGACAATGGATGTCTTGGGAGAATCTGAATGCGAAGTTGATGATGGAGTAGATGATAAAGAGCTGGAAGCCTCTGCTGATATCCACGTCCTTGTGTCCTCATCTGTTCATGTCAAAGTTCGGCTCAACCACTACCAATATTTGGTGCTGCTAAGGATGAAAGAAGTTCTGCAAATGCTGCAGGAGCAGTTGGCCCAAGATACGCAGGAAGTGACTGGATCGCCTTTGGATCCCATGTCTGCTTGTGTAGGAGTTATGTTCCGTAGTGCCGAAGTGGCCCTACTCATGAACCCCGCACCAGGCTCTGTCTTGGAACCCAGATCCCTCGACTCAGACACAACAAGCCTGATCGAGTCAGAGCTCTCACCTTCAGACAGCAAGGAGGGGCTGGCAGCTGAAGAGAAGGAGCTGAAATCAGAGACCAGTTCAGAGAAGGAAGTATGCAGTACCTCAGAGGTCCCAAAGGACAGTGGGACCGAAATTACAGGTACCAGTGTACCGCTGGAGAGACCCCCAAGATCTGCAAGTGATGGAGCTCTGAGTACAGCTCCACTTAGTAAGAGCATAGAGGAGAAAGGTTTGATAGAGGAAGCCCATGAAGCTGTGGAAGCCCTGGTTGCAGAAAGACCCGCAGAGACCAGCAGCCATCCTCAGAGCCCTCCTGCTCTCCCTGCTAGTCCAACCTCAGACACACAGCCCTCGGGGAGAGGAAACATTGCTCTCAACGGCCAGGCAGAACTCATCCCTTTGAAGAACATAGAGGTGGAGTTGTCTAGCGCACTGCATATCACAAAGGATGCCACGAAGGAAGCCCTGCATGTGACTATGGACCTCACCAAAGAAGCCATGTCTATAACAAAAGATGCTCTGAGCCTGAGCCGGGAGAAGATGACCTCCACCATGCAGAAGATGCTCTCTCTCCCCCCAGCCAAGTGAGTGGGACATCCTCCTGTGCTTTGCAATAGCAGCAGCAAGGCTGCAGGGAGGGGGGGAAATGCAGGCTGACCGCTCCGTTTCTTTCTGTGTCATTTAAAGATGGGATCCTATCATTAAAGATAGGTTAGATCGTCATCTCTTGGGGCTGGTCTAAGTACACTAAAGTCTGACTTGCAAGTGTTCAGAGTCAGCCCAATATCTGTATAATGAGGAGGCTAAGCTGTTTATCACTGTTATTTGGTTTTTTTTTTTTTTTTTTTTTTGTCTGTAGGGATTCTGTGCCCAAAGCAGAAGAGGGAGCAGTGACTCCAGGCGGGGGTGGCAGCAGCCGAATGCGTTTCTTCTCCATGAAGAGGACAGCGTCCCAGCATTCTGTCGACACCACATCTGTGGATGGGAGTGGCCCTGAGGATGGGCTGTCTGTGGGCAGCGATGGCAGTGATGGCTTTGTGATGCTCACAGACTCTGGTAACAAGCACTTGGCTTTATCTTCTCCCTCGCTCTTATTTCACATCAGTAAATAGTTTTCTGCCAGGGGCAACTGAGTCATGCTGTGTTCATATGGAATTCACTTGTGCCACTCCTTTTTGAAGGTCACGAGTAGTTCACCCACAGTGACTCTGCTTTTATGGGTGCCTTTTCCTTGAGACGAGGAGTATAAATGAGTGGGGAGGGTGACCCCTGCGCATAACAATGGTGTTCTAAAGCATTTGGCCACACTGGAGCAAGAACTGTAAATGTGTGCAGGTGGGTGGATGGAACATAGCATTTAGGAAGGGTTTGGTAAGGGCTGGTTGGAAGTAGGGCACACAAAGTATTTCAGTGGGACGTCTTTCACTTCAGCTCTGTATTGCTTAAATTCATCTGAGGAGCTGGAGAGAGATCCCTAGAGGGTGGTATAGGCTGATAGGCCCTGAGATTCAGGTAGATACTGACATCAGGACTTGTTAAAGCCAGAAAAAGAAACAGCATTGAGGAGTTGTTGTTGCTTCTATTTCAGAACCCAGCCTGGACCCTCTTCCCTCAGGGCATCTTCCTCAGGTCCACAATGACACAGGTAGTAGAACAAGCCTGATGGCAGAGGACGATGGTGGAGTGTCTCCTGAAATAAACAGCTCGACTTCACAGAGTGAAGACCCCAGCCTTCAGCTGGTCAGAGTTCTGTACCTTTTCACCCTATTTTTATCTGTAAGTGAATCTGATGGTGTTTCTCTTAGTAAGTGAGCTTGTCGCTTGCTGTTTCAGGTATCTGTCCTCGTGTTGAAGATGAATGAGGTGAACTGTGGAATAGAGGCACGAGGTGAAGATTTGTCTGTTGCTGTGCAAGTCATGAACGTGGTTCCAGAGCAACTGAACAATGTTGGAATGTGGCAGTATCTGCGTGGCTATCTGGGTAAGACACTGGCTCTTGGACTCTACTGCTTTTATAGCTGCACTTTTATAACTGGCTTTTATACCTCAGGAAATATTCCATTTTAACTGGTACTTCAGTGTTAGCCTTTAATGTATTTAGGATTGAATACGACTTGTGTGTGATGGAATGTGAATGCTAAGAATCTTTCTGTCAGTGGTTCAAATCTGGTATTTGAAAGATGTTTCCAAAATGCCTACACAGTCAAGCTCTATGGTGCCTAGTAAGCATCGACTGGGATTTTTTTTTTTATTGCTACTAGGATGCATGAAATTATTTAAAGGAGTGAGTAAAGCTGTCTAGGGAAACTCTGAAATTATTCCTGCCCTGAGAATAATGCTTCTGGGCCAGGGTACTTCCTCAGGGCTAAATTAGAATTTAAAAAAAAACCAAAAACNCAAAATGAAATGGAAAGCAACTACAACCCAAAACTTCAAATGAAAGCGTGAGTTCTTGGACCGTAACAGTAAGGCCTATGGCCACGAGGGGGCAAAGTGGAATACAAGATTGGGTAGTGTTGAGTGGAAGGACTGATCCGCTCTGGAGAGTGGAGTTGTGAGCTTGGTCAACTCCTGTATATGCAAAAGGAAGGCTGGTTTTAAAGTGTGCTGAGATGGTGAGAGAGTGGGATGCATTTGGGGGGTTAAATGGTCCAGTTCTGGGGTTAGTTCCTGTCATGTGGACTCTTAGTTGTTTGAACATTGGATTCATTTTATGTGAAAGAAGATTTCAGACTGGTGTCATTGTGAACTTGACTCCATTCTGCATCTGGACAGGAAGGCTTTTCAAGATACCTATTTTGAGTTGATATCTTATTACCAATGCCATCTTCTGCAGTAAGATCTTTCTGCTACAGGTCTAGGAGATTCAGGTGTAGAGAAGCCTTCAGTCCCTGAAGCTAGTAAGACCCAGCCAGAAGTGTGCTTACGTCTTGAAGTAGGACCTAATGCTGCTGTGCATTCACCACTTGCTGTTCAGAATGGCTTCCTTCATATGCTGGTCCACAGTTACACAGCAGAGCTCTTCATGTCCTTCCTCACCAACCTTGGCCCCTTTCTTGAGGATGAAATAATTCCAGAGGTGATCCCCATGGAGATAGAGGTCGTGGATACCAAAATCACGTTGAAGGTGAGTGTATGGGGAACCAAAGATGGTAGCCTGGGCAGGCCTTGCAAAATTCTGCTTAGGAAAGGATGCTGTGGGATTGGTATGAGCCTCTGTAGAGGTCCTGTTTTCCTGATACTGTTTTATTTTGCTTCTAAAAACTGTCTTAGGGATGAACAAGTAACACAATGGAATTGTCGAGTGATCAGATTGGGGAGGAATGGGAGCCTGACAGTCAGACTCTCTCCCCAGCTTTGCTGTCCTGTTTTGCAGACTCAAGAGAGAGAATTAAATACCTCTTCCTCCAAGTGCTTGTGTGAAAAGGGAAATATTTGGCCTTTTCTGTAAGCATGTAGAGAACTACAGATTAAAAGCATTATGTAAGAGCTGGTTGATATTTAGGAGCGGTGCACTGACAGAAGTTCTTGACTAAACCTTTTTGAAAGCAATGCTTGGGCTCCAGTGACAAGTAGGAACCTGTGTTGCTGCACAGCAGCATGAAAATCTCCAGGCTAAGGGATATTGACTTTTTTGGCTTAAGGAATATTGGCTAGGAGTTTGAATCAGGAATTTATAGGATGACAACTGTGGGAGCAGCCTTCAGGCAGATGGTTGTGGGCCTCTCCTCAGCCTTTATTACGGATATGACAGAACTTTGTTCTGGCCTGTGGGAATGCTTTCTACACAGATTTAAGACTACATGCAGCCTTGTATGTGAAGCCAGGCTTCTCCATATGGCGGGTGACCTTGGTGAGCTCTGGCAGTGCTGCCAATCGGTAGTGCTAAGGCTGGGGGCAAGGGGAGTCCTTTGCAGAGTTTCCAGAGCTGTCACAGCAGTTAATCTCTTCTCCACTCTGTTTTTTTCCAGGATGACAGCCCCCGGGTATACCCTACCTCCCCTGGCCCTGTTCCTATCACCTTGGCAGTAGACCACATCATTGTGAAGCGCAGAGATGATGGGGTGTTCTATCTAACAGGTCAGCAACATCTGGAAAATTATTTTATTCTCCCCTGGCACCCCCCAGGCTGTGCTGGAGACTGGAACTGAAATGGGATGGTTGCTGCTGTGAAGGATGGGCTCTGGTGTGTGAGCGGTCCCTGCATCTGTTCTCTGCAGTCGCTTATACCAGAATGGACAAGTAATCTTCTGTCTTCAGTGCAAGCACCCAGATCCTTTGACTTCTCTGCTGTCTTAATCTCTGGATGCATGTACTCCTGCCTCTCTAGTTCTTGCTGCTTTTGTTGTTTTGTTTGGACAGCAAATTTGATACCTCAGGCAGAGCAGGTTCATACCTAAAACAATGAACTGGCAGCCTGAATTCATGCCTGACGTTTCCTTGAGCTCACATGGTCAGGGCAGACTACTGTTTCTTCTTTTGCTTTAGTTTCTCCATTTTAAAATGGGAATGAGATTTTTTTTTTCCTCATCCTTGTTTAAAAAGGGAAAAATAAAAGAAGTTAAAGTTGTTCTTTTTGTCCTGAGAACCCTGTTGTATAGATGTCCACACCTGAATGTTTTCTGTGCTTCTTTCCAGCTCTGCAAGGGGAGGGCTCACGGAAACAGGAAAAACCTGTGTCAGTTCTTCAGGAACAGAAGGCCCCAGCGAAGTGTGTCTTGGCATCCCTGGCAGCAGGAACCCGTGGGCTGCAGGTGAGTCACTGCTGCCTGTTGCTGTCTGGACAACTAGGTAGCTGGTAGTAGGCTGGAAAATTAAACTTTTTGTCTCCATGTGCTTGCAGCTACTGGTAGGTGTGGTGTGTGGCAGGTAGGGAGTGCACACACAAGCAGCCTGTACCTCCTTTTCCCGGCATTCTGAGAAGGAAGGATACCTTGCCCAATGTAAACTATCTTCTTCCCTTTCGGAAATCTGTTTGGTTTGTTCATTTGGTGGTTTTTGGTGTGGTTTTTTTTTTTTTTTTTTTCCTGATTGGCTCAATCTTCCCACTGTGTCCAGTTCCTTGTTAGAAAAACAGGAATCGGGAGGTTCCCACAAAGAAAGAGATGTTTCGCCAGATTAGAGTAAGTCTTACAGCCAGGATGTTTCAGGTTGCTTAAAGGTTCTGCTATTTACTTTGAACATTCTTTCCATTTTGATCCATACATCTGGAATTCAGATGACTGGTTTATTTTTAAATATGTGGTGTTCTCTCATTATACTTCCTGTTTGATGCCAGATCTACTTAGTAAATTGATCACTTGCTATGGAAAAATACATATTAAGGGAGCAATGTGGCTGACTGATGGAACTGGACAGGGACTTTGGATTCTGTTCATTAGTCGGTGACATGTCACTTCATTCTCATCTTTCTCTTTTCCATTTAGTGCAGGGAATTTCTCTTCTTCCCATTTTATAGCATCTTGTGAAACAGGGCCCTGACTAGAACTGGAGCCCAATAAGCACAGTAGCTTAGCATCAGTTTATTTTCTGATGTTATTGAACTTAATAGGAACAAATGCAAAGGCTAAATTCTTGAGGAAAACTATTTCTGAGAGCCCAGGGGAAAAAAACCTGTCCTGTGCCATGAAACTGCAGTGGGATCTCCCTAGCAATGTTTGAGGACAGAATTAACTTTGTTCATGGAGACAAGAAATAGGAATGCCAGGCATCTGCTTGATCCAGCTATCATCTTAATTTTAACAATTCTTTAGAGGTGTATCAAGACCCCTTATAAAAGAAGAAAGCAGATCAGAGCCCAATTTTTTTTTCCTACTTTCTTTGTATAGTTATCTTCAGCCAGAACTGGCTAGCTGCTTTGCAGGAAAAAACTTTGTTCTTATGCCTAGAAATGTGAAGGGAAGTCTTGAGAGAAAATAGCCGTTAGCCAGCCATTACTGGCAGCCTGAGCTGATGCTAATAACAGGTATGGAAGTGAGCATTTGGCGAGTATTTCCGCAACTCAATCTGGATCACGTTGTCAGTGAGCTTTGTGCGGTTGTGTCACATAGTTGAATTCATCTCAAAAGTTCCTGGTTTTTTTTTCCTCTTTGAGCAGATTGGTGTAGCCAGATCTGCCCTGCTGCTTACCTTTGGGAACTCCTGGTTTGTTTTTTCTGTTTGTCTCTTGTAGTTAAAGGAAGTGCCAGAGTTGCAAAGGGAGCTTCAGACCATGAAAATAGCCCTTGCAGAAGCCAACATGGACAAGGCTCGCCTTCTGCAGGAAATTAGGAAATACAATCCCCTCTTCCAGCTTTGACAGTGAAGGCGTGGGCTGCAGCTGCTCAGGAGGAGTGGAGACCACCACCAGCACTAAGGCGGCTAGTTTGATTATATTGCTGCTAAACGGGTCAACCTCCTGGAGACTGATGGCCTTGAAGAATGGAAACCAACTGTGAATGCAAAATGAACTTGAAAGTAGGAGAAAGGAAGGAAGGCCTGGCTGAGCAACAGGGAAGGAATGAGGAGGAGTTATTTGTTTGCAGCCACTTTCCTCTGTCCTGGCAGTATGGTGCTGCCTCTGTCACTGAACCAGGGCAGTGCTCAGCCTACAAACAAAAGGTCACAAGTTTTTTGGGGGGACACCCCATGTCTCTTCACCCATGGGTGGTAGCAACAGTGTGCTTTCAGCCCTCACCTTGTATGGCAACATCTAGAGATGGTCCAGGTCAGGGTTTCTGCTTCTTTCAACCTTTGTGTTCTTGCCCAATCATGCATGCCAAAGGACACAGGAAAAGGAGAGTAGTTACTTCACATCAGCAGTGACAGAGAATACGTATGGCAGAAAATATTGCTCGGAGCTCTGATGTGGAAGCATGGGTACTATCACATGAAAAACAGAAATGTAGGGGGTCTGTGGGTGTGGGACATGCAGAAGGGATTTCCCCCAGTGGAGTAAGGGTGCTACAGTTCTCTATTCCCTCAAGAACAGGGTCAGGATAGTAAAGAATTCTGTCAGACTTCCTTTTCCACCTGTAATTTGCTGTGTCAAGACAGAATTGGTAGCATATTAGACTTAGTCTAGTTCATTCTCAATCCTGCAATGTTTGGCTTTATTGAGGCACAAACACAAAGGAATTAATTTATTTCATTACAAAGCACTGTTTAACCTTTCTTATTTTTACTGTCAAAGAACAGGGGTGAAGAAGGTCGGTTAAATCACAGAATGAGATGAGTTGAGCATTTTCTTTGGGATGTGTGCTGTCCTCAAGCCATTGTACGCCAGGGTCTCACCAGTGGGGAGAGGGAGAGCAGTACTGGCCACACAAGGAAATAGCTGCCTGCATTCCTACACGGCTGTGTATTTTTATTAGCACTGAGCTCATGCCTGGTCTTAAATGTCTTTTAAGAGGCTTGTTGGTGTGTGGGTCAGGAGAAGGGTGCTGGCCAGGCCCCCTCGGGTGGAGGCTGATGCTGTTAACTGCTCACTATGGGGTGGAGATGAAACAGTAGCTGCTGGGTTGAGCGTGGTTTGTATTCTCGCCTTTTCTGGAGCTGCTTCCCTGAAAAGGAAGAAGTCTCTGTGGTCAGTGGTTGACTTAATTTATAAAGAAATAGCCTCTACAAGTGTGGAGGGCAAAAAAGAAAACCCTAGTAAAATATGAAGTAAACACTAATTTTAAAAATATAAAAGGAAATGTTATTCATGAACTGCAAGAACCAAATCCACTCGAAGACAAACTGGTACGTGGTTTCTTTGTTTTACCAGTCCTGGCAATCCATGGTCCGTGTGCTGAAGAGGGAAGCAGCCATGAGAAGCTGTTCAGAGGAGAATTTGCTCTGTGTTCTGGTACAGAAGGGGTGACTCTGAGCCCCCTCTGTGTTATGAACACCCATTCCCTCCCATTACACAAGGTGTGCAGAGTTTTTTTGATTTTTATCTTATTTCAAACTTTTGATTTGCATTTTTCCAGAAGCATTTTTTGTGTAAATGTACTATTTCTGATGCACAGGCTTTTTCGTGCATGTAAACCAGGTAGCAATTGCTGCACACTAAGTATTAGGAAAAGTGACAGATTACATGTGATTCTCCTTTATTAATCAGATGAAAACTTTGCTTGTCTATAAAAGTTAGGTAACCCTTATTTGTGGTTTTTAGCTGAACACACTCCCTGAAAGTTTAATGGATTTTTTTTTTTTCTACATAAGCATTACTCAACTGAAATTAGTTTAGCTAAAGTAATACAAGATATGAATCCTGCTCACTGTGCAAGGACCAGCTTCTGATTTACAAGCCGTGATGAGTTGAAGCCTGGAAACTACACAAAAGCAAGCAAGTAACTTGGGAGTTCAGTTTGTTTTTCGTACTGTGCTCTTATGTACTTGTCCCTTTGCCCAGCTCTGGAGCTGTTGAACACTTCCCCTTAACAGGCACTCCTGAGATCGTTTTAGTTCTTTAGCTCCAGGGGAAGCAGGGACATGTTTACAGCGCTAGGCGAGATGTGGAGGCACTGCTGTCTGTGGTTTGTGGAGAGCCAAGTGAATTCCTTGCGGTTGTCAGCTTTCACTTTGAAAAAAGAGGGTAAGTAAGAGAGGGATGGTGATTAAAACAACTGGCACTCTTAGATCACCATCTTAATTCTGTGTTTGACTCCGTTAGACTGAAGGTAGCTTTGAATACCATGTTGGAATTAGTCCTTGTTTGCTAGGTTTGAACAGCCAGCCTTGGGGCAGGCTGTGCTGCTGGAGGCCAGTGCTTCTGCCACAGCCTCGCTGACTGGTGCCTGCCCAGATACGACAGCGAGAGCCTGACCTGCCTTCCAGAACCTCCGGAAGCAGGCAGAGATGAATTACAAGCAGTACTGGCCTCTGCAGACACACAGGAGCCGAGCTGCAGGAGGCTTCGTGCTCGCCACCCACTTAGCCTGGGCTAGCTCCCATGTTTGGATCCTTCACGGGGGAGGATCGCTCCTCCTCGTCCCTGTGAGACGAGCTTGCCGTTTTCTCTGAAGCACGTTCTGTGACCCATCCCCTGTTCATGCGGCCTTTGACAGGACAGATTTGTGCTGCTGCTTGTAATGGAAAGCGTGCTAGAGCAGCCTGTCAGGCCTGGTTGCAGGAGGAAAATGCACTTTACTTCTTAGGCATCAGCAGGCGTCTCCTTCATCAATACTGCCTCGTGCGTAGAATTCAGAAACAAAAGCAGAGGTTCTGAAATGCAAGTTATCTTCTGTGGTAAATAAAACTCTTGCTGTGAGCAGCTCTCCAAGCAAGAGAGAAAGGAGGTAACAAAGCATCCGTGTACCTTGACAAACCTGTATGCCAACAGCTCACTGTAAGTACCATTATGAACTGCACAAAGCCCGCACAAGCAGAAGTTGAACTTTGTTTAGTCAAACCTTTGTGCTTCTGTGCGTGCTCCCTCTTCCCGCGTGAAGCGAGAAATATAAGAATGCTTGCCTTAGGTGGAATGCAATGGTATTGTTTCTTTTTATTCACTAATTGCTTGAAAATGGGAGGCTTGTTTCTTCTCTTTCGAATTTTCATGACTTTTCGAGTAGGTGTCTGGCTTCATCTCCAGCCAGCTTGGGAAATGAGTAGGGTGCAAAGGGTTTCCTCAGACGTGGTGCCTACTTGCAGTGTCGCATAACTCCTTCCCACTCCCTCCCACGCGTGCAGTCTGAATGCAGCTGGGGCCAAGTTGTTTCCAGCAAATTTCTTGCTCCAGCAACTCAAGTCAACTGATTTTAACAAAACCCACCTCCTTGCTACAGGGTGTATGTGTGGAAGGACAAAAACTCCCCTATCTCCACTGATGACGGTTAGCAAAGTTTTATTTAAGGGCTCTCTCTAATTTACAATGAGAGCCACCTTTAACCTTTGTGTAACTACAACACAGTTACCCAGGAAGAGCACGTGACCTCAGCATCTTTTGCACTGAGTTAGAAGCAGCGTGCTCACTCTAGGTCCGGGTGGGTGATGTGCAAGTCTGAACTTGAATTTTAGGCAGTATTGGAACTTTGTTGCAGTATATTTCCACTCATGTATTTATTGGTTCTATGAACCATGAAAAGAAATTAAACTTGTTAACCTCCTTACAGGCTTGTGGTTTGTGTGTTGTTTTTTTTCCTCCCCTTTCCCTTCCCAATTGTCCTGTTTTCTAGACAGCTCCATAAAACTGCCTTTGGGAAGACCAGCTGAGCAATGACTTCAACCCCTCAGCTTTCAGCAAGTTCCTTTCCTTATGCTAATGGAACAAAACATGCCTGAGGCAAGCGAAGCTTCAGGAACATGTTGGGGTTGGTTGAGACAGATCATCACGTTCGGCTCCCCCTGCTCTGAATCACACACACACCATTACACAATTAGCATTTCCCAGCAAGACTAGGAATACAATAACAAGTTTAATGTACAAAAAAGACACACTACTGTACACAGACGCCACCAGCAGAAAGTACGACGCTGGTGGGTGAATACACTGAAGCCTTTGAACGTCGCTGTCCCTGCGCTGTTGAAGCGGAGGAGCCCAAGGCTCTGCCTCAGGGATTTGGCTCCTGCCTCCTTCTGCGCAGCGCTGACCAGCCGGGCTTCAGCAGCCACAGCAGGAAACCTCCCTGCAGCCACCAAGGCTGCACGCAACGCTCCCAGAGGAGCTTCAGCCCTGTAGCTCTGCTGTCACTGTTGTGAGGTTCACAACCAAAACCTTGTTTTAACTTGTCTTCTCTTGGGACGCTTCAGTGGAAGATGATCTTCTTGTATTTGGAATTGGGGATCTGTCCTCGGGACTTGAGCCTCCTGACCGCCTCTCGCATGTGTTTGGGCTGCAGAGGCGGCAGCTCCCCCCACTTCTCACACACATCCAGCGCTACACAACAGACACCAGAGTTCGTGTGAGCAGGACAGCCAAGCTTTGCCAGTCTCCTACTGTTTGAGCTTTAATTTTAAAGGCAAGAGGTACCATTTTTGTTTAGGGTTTACAGGTCACATTTTGTTAATATACCAGAATGAAACTGTTTTGTGTGCTTCTCTGGCTGAAAGAAAAGTCAGTGCTAGGGGCACCAATACTGGACCAGAATTATCTGCTTTTTAAACCACTCGGCTGCTACAGACTATGCTGGTTCATGTAAGAACTTGTGATGTTAAACCTTCTGCTCTAAAGCCACCCCCAGGCTGGGTGGTGGTTTGGGGTGGTTGTGTACAGCAGTGACAGGAAGCACAACCTGCAGCGGGCTACAGCATCAAACCCAGCACAGCCCCTGCGGCCCACGCAGGGCAGGGACACAGCCCGGTCAGCTCCCACACACTGACCCAGCTTGGCTCATGTCCTGCTCCGAGCGATGAATTTACCCTCTGCTCTTACCTTTTAGTCAACAACAACATTGGCCACTCACCTTCCTCCACCACCTCCCCAACGAAGACCTTAGAAATGCCAGACATGGCGATAACCACGTTCTGAGAGACGGAGGTGCCAGTGATGGACTGGATCAGCTGCACAAGCAGAGAAGGAC
This sequence comes from Aramus guarauna, assembly GCA_013400195.1. NCBI lineage: Eukaryota > Metazoa > Chordata > Aves > Gruiformes > Aramidae > Aramus > Aramus guarauna. Next base: position 773,665 of record VXBL01003098.1, read on the forward strand.
AGTCAGCTGAGCGAGCTACACACATTTTAACTACTATTTAGCATTTTGAGCCTGTTAAATATCAGCCAACAGCTAATGAAATGCTTTAGAATTAGGTCGGGACCCTTCAGGCACGTGCTGGCTGACAAAGTCGTAGCTCACACTCATTCAGCTACAGACCAGCACCAGCAATTACATTTCCCTGTTGCCTCACAGCCCCCAGCCCACCATCGTGTAAGATGAACGCCTGTTTACACCCTGTAAATCGTACGAGGGCACCGAGCTAGGCTGTAACGGGATAAGCCGGTCTGAGGACAACGGGCTCAGCCACAGGGGCCGAGACACAGCTGGAGGAGGACACAGCGCAGGGCCAGCTCGGGTCGTGCAAGGCCTAGGCGTGACCACAGCCAGGCTTAGTAAGGCTCAGTTTGCTCGCTCAGCTCAGGCTTCTGTAGCAAAGCATTATTGAAGTCGTACCCGTTTAATAGCAGCTTTGGGGAAAGCAGACCGGCGATACATCTCATAACGATTCAACTGTTCTTCAGAAAAGGAAGAGACCAGTATTCTGGAGTGGAGAGAATTGGTCGTTGGCAACAAAAATAAAATTCTGAAGCTCTTCAGGCCACTACAAGTGCCCCACAAAGCCCTTCCGCCACCCTAAGCCTCCTGCAGGGCCAGCAGAGCTGGGAAGGGGAAGGTGCTGCTCAGGTTTATAATGCCAAATGCCTGGGC
>VXBL01003098.1:776756-857923 GCA_013400195.1 Aramus guarauna
CAGTGGTGGGGGTTTGGGGGTGCTCTTGGGGTGGAGTGCGTGGGGAAGGGGGATGTTTGAGGTCCCTGGGGCTCGGCAGCGTGGGCTGGAGCCCTGTGGGACACGGATGTGGGCCGCAGCACTGCGGGTGCGGAGGGACTGAGGAGGCCAGTCCCCTGGGGGTCTGGGCCAGTGCGGCCGAAGGAGGAGGCCCGTTGGAGGGGAAGGGAGGGCCAAGAGGACGGCATGAGGCATAGCAGTGGGCTGTGATGGATGTGGGGCGCACAGGGGGTGTGAGGATGGGCTGGGGGAGCCCTGAGGGTTTGGTGCTGCTGAGGGATCAGGAGGCCGTACCGGAGGGGGCTGGTGGCAGAGCCCTTCGGGCTCGCGTGCCCCTCGACGAGGAGCCGCAGGGCCAGCAGGCTGGGAGAGGAGAGGAGAGGAGAGGAGGCTGGGGCGGGTGCTTCCAGGGCTGGGTGCTGCCCGGTGGTGGTGCGTCCCCCAGGACTCAGACTGCTGCAGGCTATGGGCTTGTGGGTGCTGCTGGTTACCTGGCTGCAGACTGGTGTAACTGGGAAAATGTGATGCGTTTGAAGAAAGACTCTGGGTCAGGGTGCTAGCAGAGGCTGCTGACTCTGAAGGCAGGATGTGTGAGAGCTGCTGGGTGAATTTACCAGGGCAGATGTGCAGCTGGGTGTTCGGCAAGGCGTCCCCTCGCTGCTCTTGCTCTGTGCACGCTCACCCTTCCTCAGTAATTTTCATGGCTTGCAGTAATACTCCTCTGCTGTGGTTCTCAAGTCGGCGGTGGCTGGTGGAGTTTGGGGCTTGGCTGCGCTGTGCTAGGGGCTGCACAAGCAGGTGGAGGGCACAGTCGTTTGCTTTAGCACTGAAAGTACCTTGCTGTGTGATTTGCTCTGTTTTGAAGCTCTTAGACCTTTGTTGGGTTTTTTTTCTCCTCCCCTTTTTCTCATCATCTCCCAAGGAAACCACTTTCTGGTGTGTTTTTTGAGTTGCAGCTTTTTGCCATTTTAGCTTCTCTGCTGGACATGCTAGTGTTCTGTTCCTGAGCAACTGGTTTATACTGGGGTAGGAGGAGGAGATTTGAGTCCAGACCTGAGTGACGCTGTCACTGCATGACCTGACTATTTAGAGGAATATAACTTGCCCATTTGTGGCCAAATTTGATCCATTTTTCCTTTCACATAACCGTATTGGAAATCTGCTGTTGCACATTGACCTGAATGGCAGAGACCCACTGACATGGAGAGCTTGTGCTTTCCCGGTGCGTACATTTGCTTCTCTGAAATGTAAATCTGCTCTTGGGTCGAACTTTATTCTTCCCTTTTAATATATTAAACGCTCTGAGCCCTTGTTTCGAGTGGGAAATTGCTTTGAACACTTCAGGCTTGTCTGCATTAGAAGATGGATGTACTTTGCGGGGTGTTTAGATAAAGTGGAGAGGGTCAGTGAGTTAAATACACACCAGGAGTGTTATCAGCCTCTTGTTCTAACAGCTCGGCTGCACTTTCCGACAATGCGTGGTGATGATGGTGACCTTCCTCCCCCATAAGACAATGGCCTGTGATACCAGCTGATTTGTGCAGTGGGCAGGCTGTTTGACATCTGATCAGTTAGCATGATTTTTCACGTGTAAACATGCTTTTGTGTGTAGACACGTATCTGCAGGATGGTGAATGTCACAGCTGTCATTCATAGCTTCTGCATTTATTAACTTGACTTGTCTGTAAACATCTGTCAGTTGACACTATAACAATCCCTTTCTTCCAGCAAACTTCCTAACTGCTGAACCTTTTTCTGTCTGCCGCTGAGTTACACTCAAACTTTCTGCATGTTCCTGACGGTGGTTCTCATTCTGGCAGCGTGTTGGTGTGTTCAGAGTGTCTGGAGTCATTGCAGCACATTGTTAACTTGCTGTGTGAAATCTGCTGCAGCGTCCCTGCATTGACAAGAGTTTGCATGCATGTGTCTGAAATTGTTTGGGGAGCAGCTGGGACAAGCCAGGCAATGTTCAAAACTGTTGCTTTCTGTAGTGCAGGCTCAGTCTAAGTGATTGTTTAGTGTCCCAGTGTGCCTATGAGATGGGTCTGAGAGGTACAAGCTCTGCTGAAACGTTTATTACAGTAGCAAACGTACTTGTCGTGTCCCCTTACTGCAGCAGCAAAACATTGGATTTTGGGGACTGAGTTTCCAAAAATGTAGCTAGGCTACGTTTCAAAGTGGCCTTAGTGTATCAGAGAAGAAATTTGGGCAGATGTCTTCTGCCTGTGTGCTGCCCTGTCTCTGTGGTCTGTTTTCACTCTGCAAAGTGTGAATTTAACTCTTGCCCCTGGTGCCAAGCCTGATTACTGACTCCTTTGCTCATCTCTTGAGGTGTGTTGTTCCTCCGGAGCACCTTCGCCTACGGTTTCCCTGCTTCCCGGGGGCAGGGAGGATGTTGCAGTAAGTTCTCCACAGCAGGCATGGTACTTAATTATAGCTAACGTTGCCTTTCTGTATTCCTTTAAAAATAACTACAAGAGTTGGGAAATGTGAAATTTTGTCTGCCTGACGCTTCATGGAAAGTTGAATACTGGTAAATTAAAGGGACCTGATGGTGTGGGGGGAAAGAGAAAAGAGTCTGTGCAGTGTCCACCCCACCAACCCCTTTCTTCTCTGGAGTACAGCGTCCGAAGGTGTGCAACAGGTCAGAAACAACTTTGGAATAACGTTAAAGTTGAAGGGTTTTCTCTTAAATCTTATCCTTGTATTTTTTTCCCCTAATGATGATTAGATGCATTTTCTAAATTAAAACCAGTAAATATGGACTGGACATGTGCCCAGAGAAAGTCACAGTGCCAGTTAAGCAGAAGCATTAATGAAAGAAGTGAGTTGATGGGGAAGGCTAGGGTGCTTCAGCTGGTGGCTAGTTGTCGAGGCTCTGCAGTGCAGGAAAACTGCTTAAACAATAGATGTCTTCAGTTCTGGTAGGTAAGGAAATCACAAAATAGGTATCTGGAGCAGGGATTTAGTTTCTTGTATGTATGATAAAGCTGTATCTGAGAGAATTTAGGTTAAAAACCTTTTTAATTGAGATTTGGGAGTGTTTAGAAAAGGAGATAAGACTGCTTTTGTCCTTGCTCAGAAGTGTGTCCTGCTGCAAGCTTCTGGCAAAAAGGGCCTTGTGTCTTTTATAACAGCCAAACACAATTTCTTAGTTGGGCACCTGTGAAAAGCATCTCTGACACCTATGTAACTGCTTTGCAAAACCACAGGCAGCCTGCAGGATGAGAGGATGGCCAGAGTTGATGGGGTAGAGGTCTGCATTAACGGGAAAGAAAAGACAGAGTACTTTTAATTTTTGGGATGTGCTTGCTGTGGGAAACTTGACCTTGAACCAACACTGGAACGTGGGAACTTCTCTAATTAAGGGTTTCTTACCCCTCGGTTTGGTGGAGAAGCCCATGGTCAGTCCTGTACGTTTCATGTTTTTCCCTTCCTCAAACAACTGTTGGCAGTCTTCCTCTTTTTGTGCAGTCGTTTTGATTCCTGATCCTGCTGAAGCCACTCACATACTTAAAGATATCTCCTGAAAAGGGAGCTGCTAAGCTGTCCTCCACCCCCTGAAGCTCCTTCCAAGAGCAGGGTCATAAACGCTTGGCTGGGCCGGCACAACTCCCTTGTTCCTTCTTCTGTATGACGTCAGCATGGCATTTAGTTCCCTTTTTTTAAAGTTAGGACTACCTGTTCTCAAAAGACCATCTCCTCTTCTGAGGTGCTAGTCCCAGCTTTCTCTGTGCAGTTCTGCAGCGTTTCAGACTTCTCAAAAATATAGTTTTGGATTAGGTACAAAACGAGCATTTCCTGGAAGAAACAAGGGTGTTTGTGGGCATGGTGCGGGAAGCTGCACTCTCACGATTACACCTGGTGTTTGCGTTGAGCTGGCACACGAATTGTTCTGTGCCATTTTTTTTTAATTTTTTTTTTTTTTTACAAGGAGAGCAAATGCCGGTCTATAGTCATAGAAGATGTCCCTGGCAGTAAATTCTGTGGTACGTGTTGGTTTATCACAAACTTAACTGCCCACCGTGTTTATTATAATTGAAATGTGAACTTTGTCAAGGTCTGAGGCTTTCATAATTCCTGCTTAGATCACTGAGCTGAACCCTCTGAGTGTGACAGACATGCACAAACTCCAAACAAAATCACCAATTTCTGCAGGTAAGCAGGAAGCAAGATGTGATAGACCGTGATAAACCAAAAGGAGAAGGAAATGCGAAGAGAGAATTAAAGTCTCTCCCTAGGGGGTGAATTTGTAACACTGAAAATGGTAGGCAGGAAAATAAACCCCAGTGGAAAGCTGATGTGAAGCAGGGAAGACAAACGGCAGGTTGTGGTACTAGGAAGGATACAGGGAGGATCCAGGGAAGCAGTAGAGGAGAGGGAGATGGGTTTCTAGTTTTTGCCAAAGCAGATGGTGGGGCTTACAAAGAGGTGGTGGCTTGCCAGGGTTTGTGGGAGGCTTGGCTCTGTGCTGCCGTCCACACAGCCTCCAGGATCTGCTCATGTAATGTGATCACTGGGATCCATTCAGGACCTGGAAATCTGCTGAAAACCAGGTCCAGGGGTCTGATGCAGATCTCCGGTCCTTGATCCTGCTGCTCCATTTTCAGAACATATCTCATATAGCATGGGCAAAAGCATTTCTTGTAGATCAGTGAGCATATAGAGGTAAAAGCAACTTAATGTTAACACAGCTTAATGCTTATAAGCAAAAGCAAGTCCAGAAATTAGTAATGCTTTGTGAATCCATGAGATTTCTTGGGGTTTTGGAGGCACTTCTGCACAGAGGCTGCAGAATTTGGATTTTTTTTGTTTGTTTTTTTACTGCTTCACTGTGAAGTTAAAGGCAGGAAGCAACAAAACAATCTGTGGCCTGAAATATCAAGCTGCATTCAGTAGGTTTTGCCAGTAGCAGTAAGGGATGAATTGTGTTAAAGCCAAATCTGCAGAAAAAGCTTTTTATTTTCATCTATTGATGTGAAAAGACTGGATCTTTGTTGATGAGAGGGGAAACTGAGGCTGCTGTTGAGCCCCAGATTGTATATGTAATCTTCTGTAAATGTATCAAGGAAAACCTCTGCTGTGAATTAGGACTTTTTTGTATACATCTGTTGTGGGAAAGGGTTAGGTTGTTGCTTCACGGAAGCCACAGCAAGTGTTCTAGTCAATTTGCAGCAGTTACTACTGGTGAGTATTTTGTTTGGTTTAGGAAATGACATGGTGTAATGGCTGAACACTTAAAGTAGCTTCAAATAGTCCAAATGCGGTTAGGAGTCAGAAAAATTATTTCTATTTAAAAAAAAAAAAAAGTGGGGTTTAATACTTGTTCTTATGCAGCTGGATGATTTAAAGAAATGATTTGTTAGTGCTACATGTTCTCCCGGCGGTCTGAGGGTCTGGCTGCAGCCTCTCTGCTGCGTTTCCATCGGGAAGGGAGGTCCCGCAGGGATGGTTCAGCTGGCTGGGGGAAGAGGAATCGCCCCGTATGTAGTAGAAAAAAAGACTGTTTTGTGTCTGCTCCTTCACAGGTGTGTTGTTATCGTGTTACATGTGGCGAGTCCTGCAGCGTTTGGCTGAGATAGTGGCGGGGAATAGCAGCGAGGCTCCAAGGTCCGGGCTTCCAGGATTGTGTAAAGGCACAAACAAAATATTTCTGTATCTTCCCCTTCCCCCAGTAAAGAGGAAGTTGCTCCTGGGTATTTCTCATAAAACAGGGCTGTATTAGAAATCATTGTTGGGTCTTTCGTTTGGTGCTGTGATTAATAATCTCGCCCACTTTTAAACTGTCTTCTATTCCACACCCTACCGTGCAAACAGCTAAGCAGGACAGATCTCTCTTTAATTAGATACCTGAACGCTGGTATTGCTAAGAGTGTTAGTGCCACAGGCGTTAGGTGTGCACCAGCTCTTTTTCTGTGAATTGTTTTCTAAGCACTTTTTAAATAATTCAGGAAGGCTGCAATTATTGGCAGTGACTCTGAAGCATTTTGTATCTGTGTGATCTTCTAATTCAGCTTTGGAACATTTATTTGCTTGCTTTGGTCAGCATGATTCTGTGATTAGGGTTGTGTCTGGGGAGGACTGGGTTTTTCTTGCCGTAAACTTGCTGTGGGACCTCAGAGAAGTCATGTTAGCTGTACCCTGCTTTGCTCACCGAAGCCACGGATAATACCTGTTTTCATCTGTAGAGGAGGACTTGGTTTTTATGTAGCACCCAGGGCTTGCTTGGACTGCACGTGAAAATTGTTGTGTAGGTGGCTTCCCTTTCTGTGAAACCCCCTCCGGAGAATTTTGTCCTGCTTCCTTCCAGACACACGCTGTGTGCAGTCCGAAGTTTCCATGCCGTGCATGCAGAGGGCAGCAACCTGGTGCTGCCTGGTTTGGTTGGCAGAAAAGATGGTGAGAAGTTGGAGAGAGGCACAGCAGTGCTGTGGGGGGTGTGTAAGAGCTGAATTAAACGGGTAAGGAGTTGAGAGAAGATGTGAATCAATTGAAGTGGCGCAGCCTTCCAGCAAAATGCTCCAAGCGCAGCACATCGGATAGGAATCTCTCTGTTAACTCTGAGTAAAAGTGTCTTAACTGTTTGTGTAGGCAGTGACTCAAAATCTGTGGGACTGATTAATGTAACATTGGCTCTATAATGTAGGTGGGTGTCCAGGCTGGGCCGAATTCTGGCTATTGACTTTCCATCAGTCTTTACCCACGTGCTGAGTTCTCTGGTGTCCTGGGACTTGCTCTCTTGGGAGTGCCAACGTGTTTATGTCAGGCAAAGGGTGAGAAGGCCTTAGCTTAATTTTCATTTTGCTTTGAGAGTTTCTCAGCAGTGTGTTTTGAAGTGCCAAACAGGTTTTGGAAATATCCATATGCTCATACAGGTAACCTCAAATACTCCATGGGCTAAGACATGGTGTGAGGACTTTTAGGTGGGTCAGGTTGTGTTGAGGGTACTGAGGGCATCAGAACCCAGCCAGTTATTGCCTGCTGACAGATGACAGGATTTAAATAGCTGCAGTGTCCCCATGCGTCGCAGGGGTTGGGGCCGGAGCAGAGCCGAGGAGGCTGGGCTCCCAGGCTGTTTTTCCAATTGCTAGGTTACACTCCTTCCCAGGAGCATCATTTTACGGCTTTTAGTATTCACAGGGCTCACATAAGATTTGTGCTCTGCCCCATCATGGGGGAACAGTGAGATGCATCCATGACATGCAGTTTACTTATTTTCCATGCCCTGGACAAGACTGGCTCAAGAGCTGGCTGGAGTATCCTAAACAGCTGTGAGAAGCCTGAGGACCAAGAGGGTGGTTTGTGTTCGGGGTGCCCACAGGAGTGGTTTGAGCTCGGCAGTGATGGTGTAGTTAAAATGCCAGGTGCAGTCTTGAAAGAAATTTGCATCTTGAATACTTTAGGGCTCGCTTCCCTGATGCTGGAATTAGCAGCAGCATCCAGCTCGTTCGTGCAGGGGGATTTCTCTGTTTACCTTCATGGCAGAGTGGATGCTTGTGAGACTTGAGTGGACTGAGTGGATGTTTGTGAGATTCCTTGATGGCTTTTTGATCTGTAAACCCCAGCTTCTTATCCTACCATTGAGTTGTGTGTAGGAAATTCAGGACCAAAACCACAGCTATGTACGTATACGAATACGGGATATTTGAGCAACGAAATACTGACATTTCCATAGCCTCGTTCCTCTCTACTGTTGTCTGCAGTCCTGAAACTGTAGAAATGTCGCTGCAGATTTGAGTGCATCCAGAGCACTCTGTGTTTTGAAGGCAGGAGCTATGCAGAGTTCAGTTGGACACTGAGTGTTTAGCAAACCGGTTTTGGCACTAAATAAAGAAATTTGAAGGTTATGAGTAAGCTTGTCCAGCAGTTAGTTGCTGAGAGCGGTGGTCTTGTCCTCCCCCATTTTCTTTCCCTGATATTTGCATTGTTGAGTGGCTGTGCCAGAGTGAATCACTCCCAGCTGGCTGATCTAACAGAAAACTTTTGTTTCGTGAGGCTGCACAGTTCCTAGATCCAATAGGAGGGAAATGGCAGAAACCTGCAGGTGACGATATGGAGGAACAGGATCTCCCCTTCCCTTTTGCTTGGAGAGCAGTTGTCCTGCCGCAGCTCTCTGCGTGCAGTAATTTGTATCTGCGTATGGCCTGCCTAAATAGCATGTGGTTATGGGACTGGAGCTGCTCAACTCGGTGAGGTGGGTCCTATGCTACTCTGGCTGATTAAGGCTATTTGGCAGAGAATTTAACTTTCTCAAGGTGAATGTATGAAACAGTGTTTGATATATTAGGAGCAGCTGAGCCAAGAAACAGTGTACATCCAGTGGTTTGGTTTGTTTTAATGTAATGCATTGTTTTACTGAGATTGAAGGAAAGCAACCAGGGTATAAAAGAATAAGTGAAAGGTGTGATACACAATAGAGGGAGTACATACAGATTACACCTGCGTTCATCCAGACTGGAAGGGAAAGACCCCTCCCAGCTGCACTTGGACAGGGGTGACAAGTTCCTGGAGGCTGAGCTCCTCACGTTGCAGCACCTGGAGGGGCTGCTTTGCTGGCTAGATAGAGAGTTAATGCCTCGACTCCCGTGTGAGCCCTTCACCTTTTGTGAGGAGCTTACACTGAGCCAAGTTCAGCTTGTGTGTGCAGCTCTGTGGGGACTCAATGAAGACGATTCTTCTGCCTTCACAGAGAGTGCTTGACATCTGGTGGGTGCTCTGTGCCGAGGGTGGGTGAGCTTTCCTGTGGGTGCTCTACTGAGCTTTCCCAGCACGTCTGTGGTCTTCCAGGCTGTGCCATCCGCTCCTCTGTTCTTTTTCCGCTCCACGGATACAGCTGCATCTCAGTAACGCTCTGGCTATGGGACTCATCTCAAGGTGAAGTGTCCTCTTGAAATGAAGAAGATGCCTTTGATTAAGGGTAATGGCTGTTTCCTCATGTCATTGACACCAGGTGCGAGGTCCTGTCTGATGCCGAGATGGCACTGTCCCTGTCCCAAAGAGCTTGCTCTGGAGTACAGCTTAGTCATGGAAATGAGATAAATCCTATTTCACAGAAACTGGTAAAAATAAAACTGTTGAGGATTGATTTGTTTCTATAGCAACAGACTGGAGAAGCTAATACAGCTGCTCTCTGCAGAAGGGAGAAAAACATAAATTGAAATGTTAGTCCACCTGGGACTGTAGCTGTCAGCAAAAGAAAGATCTTCAATAGACTGATGAAGGGGTAAAATGCTTAATTAAAGATGGAGGGCAGGAAGATGTGAGCTGTGTTTGGAAAGAAATTGGTGCCAGAGTGTGTGAATGTGCCCTCTTTCCTGTGCAAAACCTGGAGAGCCTGTATTATGTCCTCAGAGCTATTTACAACCTCTTTCCCAAAGGATTGCCTTCCAAACTTGCCTGCCACCCTCTCTTGGGTGCAGAAATGCCCTGCTTCAAGTAAGGCACTGCTTTAATGCCATTCAGTACCTTGGTGATCATCATGTCAGGTGCACGTTTTTAAACCTGAATTTAACGTGACTTTCTGTCCTGCAGTGAATCACCACGGCTCACTTGAGAAATGGTCAAGGTTTGTCGGGGAACCTGTTCACTGCATGAACCGGGAGATGGCCTTTGAGAAGTCTGGATGAATTTCTGAGCTAAATTTTCTTTAACTCAAATTAGATATGCTCCATAACATGTGCCAGAGGAGAGTTTTCCGTAAATGTTTGCATCCTGGAAGAAAATCCTTGATGATGTATTCCACCTTGCATGGCTATTAAGTGTTTCAGATTAAAATCAGTATATGCATCTGAAACTAGCAGGATGTTAATGAAATCACAGAAGTTCCTTTTAAAACAGGAGTGTGTGTGCAAGGCTTTTACCAGGCTCTCCAGGACAGTCTGTGTTATTTAGCTTAAGGAAAGTCTGTGTTGTTTAGGTTTGGTAAACCCAGATTACATTAGCTCTCTTCCCTTGTAATTTAAACACATGGCTTCTTTTAAAGGAAATTACTTTTAAAAATAAACCTCAAGCTTTTTCCAGCTACAAGGAAGCATCTGTAGTGCCGTGTACTCAGAACGCAAGAACACAACCTTGTCTAAAAGTGAGTGCCATAAATATTATGTAAATGCATTATCTCATTAGATTTATCTCTAATCCTATTGCCTGCTGTTTTTCAGACTCAGGCCAAACAAGCCTGAAGATGTCATAGGTGGTCTTTCAAATCTAATATTGGAGTGGGTTGGAAATTAGGTGAAATGACTTTTGCCTCATCCTAATTAAGACACTATGAGAAATCCTTTCAAGTTTGGCATCACAAAGTAAATTGCCTGGTTTTACAGTATAATCTGATTAAAGAAGTCTAGTGTCTGTAAGGTTCGAAGCCTCCCTGTGCAATGATATGGATGGGCTCCCCAGACCCTTCCTTACTGCTCTTAATTTCAGAAATCGGTACAATTTTTTTAGGAAGCAGGAACAGGATTATGATAAAGCCTTGGACTCTGGGGACTTCAAAGCTTTGCATTCTGATCTTGGTTCTGTTGCGAGGATTGTGAAGTCCATCAGATGACTTAGGTAAGGGACTATATCTCCTGTGGCCTTTTTTTTTTTCTTTTGCTAGTACTTCTTTCCAGTGTTTTTTCAAGCCATGGTTTCTCGCTGCACAGTGTTAAGCCTGATAAAGCATTGGCTGTCATGTAAGAGACGTTTAAATGACCTCAATTCATCCTGTAATCCCCTGTGGATGACTTCTGGTTGTCTTGGAGTGTTGTTAGTAACTACCTTTGCGTGATTTAAAATTACTTGCATTCCCCTTGTGACATTGGGCTCTCTTTACGGTCTCGTTTCAGGCGGGTGGGGTCTGAAGCCATATGTCTGAACTCCTATGGCTCATCTCCATTGAGTTAGAAACAGCTGAAAACACAGAGATCTTGGAGGACATGCATAATTAGTGCTGGATTTGGCATTTTGGAAATATTTCCTTTAACCTCAATGGAATTATTTCACAGAGTGAAACAGGATGTATTCTTGACGTTCTTTTTTGCTGAAAATAAAGACCTAAAAAGAAGACAATTGGTTAAAAAAACCCAAACTGCTGTACAACTTCAAAATGACTTGGAAAAGAGGCAAGTTGCTGTTTGCCTTGGTCTTCTCATTCTTACCACCGTTATAGCGCCTGGAGTTTCATCCTTGTGAACGTGGCGTTTTTAACCCAAGCTGCTCTCATTAGGCTTTAATGACTTCCTGTGTCCAGAAGTGCCAGGCAGTGCAGCGTGGGCTCTGCTGCCAGCTTGTTTGGTGTCATCTGGAACCTCTGATGTGAAGGTAAATGGGGTGAATGTCAGCTCTTGAGGTGCAGTTAATAAATATAAGAAATGTGAAACTTGAAGTAAACTCTTGAAAGTTTTGAAAGTTAAATGTTGCATTTTGAATGTTAAATTGTGTGTGCATAAATATATAGTAAGCTATTTGTTTTGTTGTGCATTGACCATAACTGCTTGAGTTTTCAGTCTCTGATGTTATCTGAATTTGAGGTAACTAAAGATTCTGGGTTTTCTCCACAACTTGCTCATGCTTAGCTTAATGCTTTTTATTCTAAATTCCTCAGCAATGTTGGGTACAATTTAATGGTCTCCAGTGCTGATCCAATACCTATGCAGAGCTTTTAGAAAAGGAGTTCGTGCTTTCCATCTCAAAAGCTGTCCCTGTCAGTGGCGGGTAAGCTTTTGAAGCCATCTGAAATGCCTTGGGATCTTGTTAGTTATATGGGTATAAGTTGTTACAGCTGAGATATAATTATTTGCTGGGATAGAGTTGCAATGACCCTGAAATTGTTTGAAGTAATGGAGAGTTTTATCCCTGCATAAGTTTAATTTAGTAGTCTGACTTGCATATATACATTCCTCCTGTACATTAAAAACTTTAGGCTGGAAAAGGCTCTGCCACTAAAAGCAGCTTCTGGCTGGGAGAACTGTATTTAGCAGAGAAAAAGTCCAGAACTGGTTTTGTATGCTTTCAAATAAGTGGGCAGAAATATTTTAAGGGGTTTGGAACATATTATCTTATCTTGTGTATGTTCCCCAAAGAAAATGTGGGTTTTTTCCTGGTGAGGAAAAAAGCTGTTTGAGGCCAACTTGTCATCTTGGGCAAAATCAGATCTTGGCAGGTGGATAAAAACAGAGCTGGAAGCTTAAGGCATGTAGTGAAAAGTGTGAGAAGAGATCTCTTTGCTGCCTGTTCCATTATTTATTCAGTTTACCAGTGCTGGGGATGTCTACAGATGTCTCGGCCAGCTCTCCAAGGAGCAGTACCTGCCCTCCTGGCCTTCCCACAGCTCTTCAGAAGCAGTTAGTGGGGAAGGGACCTTAGCATTTAATACGTATTGTTTGACTGGCTGATTTATACACTCATATTTTTCAGCTCTAACCTTATCTCTGTTCTACAGATAGCATAGACAAATAATGACAACTTTATAGGAGCTATCTCAAGGTTTGGAAATAATTTACTGCCTCGGCCATTCACTCTTGTGCCCATTTTTTTAACAGACCAAATTTCACAGATCCTTCTAGAGTAAAATGATGTCCTTTTTAATTTCCATCCTACTTTTCTTAAACTTTAAGAGCTGTTGTCTTAAGTTGATGTTTTCTGTTTGCTCAACGCGTGCCAGGAATGAGCAGGAGCTTATCTCAGTGCTCCTTGAACGTGACCGCTCAGGTGTGTCCTTCATTGTCCCATCCAAACCACCGCAGGGTCACTTTTCTGTTTGCCTTCTTACCCTTACTGTCTTTGCTCTCTCATTTCCCTGTTACTTGCTCTTTGGGCACCCAATTAAAAACCTCATCAAGAAAGAATTTCATCTGGAGTCAGTGCAGTGGTATGTAGTTGCCTTGTTTGTGTCCCTCATTGTTACCAGTTAATTTCTTGCTCAGCTGCGTCTTTCTTTAGCCTCCAGGGACTTCTGATTAAGCTGGAGCACTGGGATTTGATACATGCTTAAATTGAGCTTTGTGGGTGAAATGGCTTGACTGCTGATGTGGGTTGTGTTGAAGGGCAAAGTCTGCTCCAAATGCTCAAGTGGAAGCTTTGTCATGGCTCTTAATTCTCCCGTCCCATGTTCCCTTCCTTGAGGGCTGCTTCTCCCATCCCATTGTGTTCAGTCTTCAATGTCAGAGCAACTAATTTCCTTTTTACCTAAGCTGAAGGTTTCTCTCTGCTTGTCTTGATGTGCTGGGATTGGAGCCGTGTGAGTCTCTCCTGAAGGCATGCAGAGTTTCTCCTGTGTGTGTGGTGTCCTCTCCCCGTGTGTCTTGACAGTGTTAAGCACTTCAGTGTCAGTGTAAATTCAAAGCCCTTGTGTCACTGATCTTGGCAATGTCACAAGGGAAATGGGATATTGTGTGAGCCTCTGTCTCTTTTTTTTTTTTTAGTCTCCCCAAGGCAAAAGTGCACTCTAGATGCAGTTAGTGGTGCAAAATAATTGCGTTTACTTTTTAATTGATGTAGGGAAGGGGTAGTTCAGTCTCTGAATCTTTGTTTCTCTAGCTCTGCTTTACTTTGGCCTATTTACCTGTTTTTCATCTACTCCAGGTCAGACACAGGTGCCGCTGTTCAGCATTTCAGGCGTCAGTTCTAGGCAGAAACCAGTCTGGAAAGGAAGAACCGTTCTGCTGTGGAAGTGTCCTGGGGATAAGGCATGAAGAGGAGATGGCTTTGCCTAGGCTGGAGGACACAGTTCCCAAAGGGAGCATCCAAGCTTGGCTGTCGTGGGCTGGAGTGGGGACTGGTCTCTGAGCAGTCTGTTCGGCACTGAGAGATGGGGGAAAACATGGAGGCATATTTATTTTCTCTGTATAGAGCATATCTAAGACTTAACCAGGAGGAGGGTGTCCGTGTTTAAAAAGAGTATCACCTTTCTTACATGCTTTTAGGTGCAAGGTTCCCTGCTAGAAATCCCAAATTCCCACTGAGATGCGTATCGGATCAGATCACTGTGGGTGCTGGAAAAAAACAGTAACTTTGACTTGTTCTAATCCTGGTGATTTCATCTGACAATGAGCATGTAGCTATTTTGCAGACCAGACAGCTAGCAGAGGGTGACACATTTTCTGCCGTCCCAAAACACTTAATTGGTGCACCAATTCCCACCATACAGGGGGTGGGAATGAAATGCACTCTGCCAGACTTTTTTTTTTTTTTTTGCATGAGTTCCTTTTGGCAACATTTTTACTCCAAACTGGGACCTTTTGTATGCCTGTCAAAAGGAAACAGTGCAGATGGACATGTATAGTTCAAGACACGATGCTCTATTTCTGTTGTTTGATTGTCATGTCTCTTGGGATTCTGTAGCTTATTAAATCATCTCACAAAAGAAAAAGGCAGAGGGAAAATACAGTGTGAGGTTGCCAGCTGTAGCCAGCTCAGCGCTGCAGCATCAGCTGCGTGGTATTTTACGATTAGGAATTTGTGGTTGCTTCTATTTCTCTGGAAGCGCGGGATGGGGCGAAGGCAAAGGGAAAGTCTTGCACCTTTCTAAGGAATTGTGCTTCAGCAGAACCTGGGAGCCTTCAACATCTAGATGTGTCCTGCTAATTTTCTCTGCATCTAATTCTTCTTTTTAAACACTGCATTTTCTTCCACTTAGTTGCATCTTCTCTAGCACTAGGAAAACAGTAAAGCTTTGCTTCAGATGAAGAGTGAGGAATGCTTACCTTAGCAATGCTGCTAGTTCCAGTCTGCAATTCTGTGATATTGTCAGCTGCAGGCTGTTTTATATGACTTTCATAATGCTGCTCAGTTTATTGAATTTCTGCAGGAATGTTTTGCTTCCTTTTGCTCATTCCTGGAAACCCCATCTAGTCAGGTGCAAAAGAGGTAAATGCACTGCAAAATTGATATTTAGTAAATGTCATTAAGAGGTTTGTAAGCATTTTGCAAATGTTGTCAAACTTCTTTCCTCCCAGAGGTCACTTTCCCTGCCTAGAAAAACCAAGGCAGCTTTTTCAACTTCAGCGCTGCAGGTAAAACCATACATCTGCATGTTGGGTGGTCAAGGTTTGCTCCCTGACAAATATAGGTACTCCAGTTTGAGAATACTGTTATTCAAGTTCTAGCGGAGACTGCGTCTCGCATTGTTATGTGCGTTAGAGGCTAAATGCAAAG
The DNA here is from genome assembly GCA_013400195.1 of Aramus guarauna. Lineage (NCBI taxonomy): Eukaryota > Metazoa > Chordata > Aves > Gruiformes > Aramidae > Aramus > Aramus guarauna. The sequence continues at coordinate 791,931 of VXBL01003098.1, forward strand.
TCTTTTTAATAAATTACTCCAGTGAGCATTTTCCCTTATCTTTCCTTCTGAAATATCTTAATCTCTTCCAAGTTTTGTCTTCAGTTGAGCTAAGTGCCAAAGTCCTCGGGCATGGTGGTGGTGTTTGTGAGCTGAAAGTGTGGAGCACCTATGGGTGATGCCATTTTGATGTTACCCTCCCATTTTTCCTTGTCTTCCCCTACCAACATGCTGCCCTTGGACCACGTGCAGAGAGGGCGATGCTCCTGCTACTGTACACAGCAGAAACCAAAGCTCCTGGCCACTCTCCCCTGGAGACACTGCTTGGCTTTCCCCGCCTTGATGATTGAAATTTTTTGCACTTCTTTCAGAAAAGCTTTGTTTGGATCTGGCCTCTGTAGTCAGTGCCAGCATGTAGAGCCCGTGTTGTATGTGAACTCTGCTCCATTGCATGTAATCAGCTGGAAATGCTCTTGTAATGGGAGCAGATTGCAGAGCGAGTGTCTGTAATGCTTTTAAGAATAAAGGGCAGCATACGCACTCAGCCAGACCTAGTTTTTTCCTCTCTTGCAGCTATTTATTTTGCCTCCTGCTCAGAAGGATTCTTTGATGTAGCGTAACATGCACGTGTGACCCGTCCTTTCTGTCTCCCCTTGCATAATGCAGGTGACAGAGCCAACTGTCACCCCCCACCATACATTAAGTTTAAAGAAATGCATTTCCACTTGCCAGGAGCCATCTGTAAGTGTAGGGCTGCCCTCTTCCTAGTGGGGAATTTTAGCTTGCATGGATGCTTTTCTATTAGTGATGCCAATGCTATCTTGTTCCTTTATGGCATCAGCCTGCAAGCCCAGAGGTTAAATGTGTGGTTGTTGTAGTTCTTGCACTAACCAGAAACAAGTCCCTCCTGGAAATGAGGAATGGGAGTTGGTAGGCTGATTTGGAGAGGAACAGATGAGCTTAGCTTTTGCCTCTTACGGTGCCTGAACTGATCCTTTGCAGGGTTGCTGTCACTTTGAAAACTTGTGCAGATTTCCTGCTGCCTCCTTAGCCAGTGATTGCATCTTGGTAGCAAGCAGTTCGGCTCTATTCATAAAGAGGAAGAACAATTTGGCCATTAGAGGATTGGTATCTGCATGGTATTGCTCCACCGTTTGAAACACTGGCTTTTTCACAGCATGCTGTTAACCTTATGCTGGCTGAACTGTCTGTTGGTGTTGGGCAATGAGGCTGGAGCTGTTGGCAATCTCTGTTCATATCTATTGCTTCACACTGGAAATGAGCTGGCGAAGTGGAAGCATTTGAGGGGTGGGAGCTGGGGGTCTTGTGCAGAGGGCCAGCTGTGGTCTCTGACTGCCATTGTGTGTTAGCAGAAAGTCAGGCTGCATCTGAGCATTTTCACCTGAATCCCTTGACAGTAGCTCTGCCTTCGCTGCTGCGTACCTTGAGAGCAAGTGTCTGATTACGGACCCTGAGCTCCGGCAGCTCTCAGCCTGGGTTGTGGTGTTGTGCAATGTCAGCTGGGTCATTGCCCTTATTAAGGTCCTCACTTTTCCCCATCCATTCTGGCATCATGTCCTTGAGCTCCTGATCCTATGACTGCTCAAAATTTACCTTGTTAAACTGACTTTGGCTTTAACTTAACTGGTGGGATATAGGGAAAGGGTTGAGCTTCGTCCTCTTAATGTTTAGTTCTAACTTTTGTCGCAGGCATGCAAAGTTGATGTTGCCAAATAACTGGCAAGTGCTAAAGAAGCAGCCTTGAGGCCTTCAAGGCAGAATGGCTTGAAGCTTCTTGTTCTAGTCCTGATGCTGATGAGGAAAGGGAAGGTGTACCGGGAGGTGACGTGGCCGAAGGTTTGTCTTGCTGCTCGGACTTTACATGGCATCAGTGTCCCCTAGCAGCTGCTTTTTCAGTTGTGCTTACCATCCATTCTGTCTTGCAGGTATTTACGTATACCTTCCATGCGCATTTTATTTAGTGCAGTAGGATTAAGTCTTTTCATCTATCTGTCCTGTATATTTGGTCTCACAGTTTAGCACACTTAGAAATATGGAAAGTACTCTGCTACAGGGAACATGAGCCTTAAATGTGATGTTAGCCATAACTGTAAATTGAAGTCCTGTAATTCCCACAGGTGAAAGCATGTGTTTTCATCCTTCTGGTGCGTTGAAAAGAGTGTCTTTGGATTTTTTGCAGTGGGTCAGATGTGCCCCAGGGCTGGAAATATCCAGGACTTCAGGGTGGTGGTGGGCATTGAAGTCACTTGTTTTACTTTAAAAAAAAAAAAAAAAAGGCCCAGGAGAATTTCAGAAAAAATGCTTTTAAGCCACTCCTCCAGGTGGTTGGATGTTATTAGCAAGTTGATGCGTAGGATACGTGTAGTGGTTTGGGGAGGTACAGATACCAATTAAATACCAGCAGAACCACCATCTTGCTTGTGCGATGATTGAAGCGGTCCCTGGAGAGCAAGGGGACAGGGACCAAGTGGGACAGTGGCCAGAATCTTGTAACGGCCTTGGTGCAGGTGGATGCTGCGGTACGCTTGGAGTGGAATGATGCATTCCCACCATCACTCCTTCCAAATGCACGGATTCTCCTCTCTTGGGGAAACTTCAGCTCTGCATCCCACTGGATCCCATCTGTTGGAAACTCGGTTAGGTATCAGTTTTGCTCTAGAGGAAGTTATGTTTTTCTCATGTGCCAAACCTTCTTTTGGCAAAAGTTTTGAAAAGAAAGAAATCCAGATGCATGTAGGAGATCAAAAAGTCACTCTAGTAAAAACTCACCTCCCCTTTTTCTTTGTTATTGGAACATCACAGAGCTGTGCTGGGGTTTCTCCAGCCATGCTCTCTTTCCTACCAGAGAACTAGTTGAGATGGGAGATTTGCTGTCCTCTCAGATGAAACTCGAACAGATTTATGTAAATATCCATGAATTTTCCTGTTTGTGATGATGAAATCTTAGTCTCATACTCTCACTTAACTGTCCCTCTTCAAAATTTGAGTGCCAGGAAACTTTGGGTGTTTTTTTCCATTAAAAGTTGCAGATGTGTAGTTAAGATTTGCTGAAGCTGTCGAGTACTTCTTCACTAAGATCCTGACCTAGACTTGATCTAAAATCTGTTGAAACAAAGTCTACTGGGAAGTGCGAGATGATACTGCAGCTACTGGATGAGATTAGTGTCCCCAGCCATGTAGAGCTGTTTGTGTGCACACAGACCTGTATGTGGGAATTAAAAGGAATTTTGTGGATACAGCAGTTGAAAACACTTGTTACTCCCATAAACCTTTCTTGATACACAAATGCAACTGCAAAATAAACAGATTCTCCCTATGAATGTGTCCATACATCTCGAAGTTGCTGTTAGGTGAGGACACTATCTGTTCAAGGAGATCTTTTTACGCTACGTAAAGCAACGTAATGCTTTCAGCAGGCTTCCACCGAGTTTAGGTTTCAAGATTTTTTTAGGTATTTGTGCAAAGAAATACATGCACTGGGAAACTGTGTTCCTTTTCATGCGCTTGAAAGGAATTTTCTGGAAATAGCTGCCTGCAATTAGAGTGGGGGAAAGCACCTCCAGCAGGCACTGAATTCTTCTTTGCAATGTATATACTGCATGTCTTCACCTGTTTGCTCTAATTGGAAACACAATTGTCGTTCCTTGATAGATTGACTGCCTGACTCAGCTCTGTCTGGTGTAAGCCTACATTTCTGTAAGGAAAGAAGGTATGTTCCCCCAGTGTGGAAAAATAGACAATAAGATCTTGTATTGCTGTCTTGTGAATTTCTGAAAATAGTTTTGTTACCTCTGCCATTTAGTCCCGCTTTGCATGGGCTGACACAACATTAATCCCATAGCTGCAAGATCAAGGCTTCTGCTGATTGCAAGAAGTGAGTCATCCCCGCATTAACAGTGTCTTCTCTGCAGAGAAGTTGGTGTACTTCTGTCTTGGAAGGAGCCTGGAGTTAGCATGCTTTGTCGGTTTAGGAATGACGCTTTACCAGTCTTCTGTGTCTAGGTTGAACAGTCTCTAAGTGGCTGCGCATTTAATGCATGTGCCCCTTAACTTTGACTTTAACCTATGCACCGTGTCTCAAGTATCCAGATTTCCTGGAATGGTGTGTTCAAATCCCAGTAGGATCAATTTGTCTGCTCTGGCGGTTTTGTTCTTTTCATGTTGGAAAACTGAATGCTTGCACAGATGTTTATGATCCCAGTGTTCTTTCCTTATAGGTGTTGCTTTCCTGCTCCTGTATGTTAATTGCCAGGCAAATTTCTGCTTTGCAGCCCAGAACTAACGGAATTTCAGTGGTCATTTTTCTCATGTCATAGGAGCGTTCTGGAAGGGAGAGGTATTAAAAGCAGCGTATAAATCTATGCTGATGCTGTAGCAGTTGGACAGTGCTGTGCTCTTCAGTGTGTTAATTCTTGTGCGTGGGGTCGGTGGTCTCCCACTTCCCCTAATTTTAGATCTTTAAGCACAACAGCGAGGGCCTGGTGAGTTCCAGCAGGAAGAAATGTGGGCAGTAATACCTCATAGCCAGTTTAAGATGACATACTCAGAGTTGCACCTTTTGAGTTGTCTGTACAGAGTGTCTGTGGCTGGAGGGCTGACAGTCCTGTAAATCCACATCTGTTCTTTATTTTACCCATAACCATTCGAGCTCTGTAATCCTTTTCTGATTCATTTTCCCATCAAGATTTATCAATGTAACTTACAGCTTGCAGCGTGAAGGATTTTTCCATGCTTCTCCCAACAGCTTTGGGAATACTCTGCTCTAACTTCCCTGCTTCTTTCAGTGTGAAAAGCTGGTTGAGAGCTCCAGTTCTCCTGAGGTCTTGGGTGATCTGTGGGGAGCATCCTTGCTTGACAGTTTTTCTTGCATGTGCTTTTCCCAAGTCTGGAGGCGCTTGAGAAGCACGTGTAGCATTAGCTCAGATCATACAGTTTCTTACCTTTCATTTAAGCGTATGAAGATGCAATTTAGCCTTATCAGTCAAGAAGAAGATTTTGTTCTGAATTGTTGGGGAAAAAAAAATAAAATCAAACCCAACAACCAAATTCAACCAACAAATCCAACAAAACCAATCTGTACCTCTCCCCTTGCAGCTCCTTGGCCCTTAACAGAACTCTTTTACATCAGGTAAAGGTAATTACTGTATTTGGTTGTCAAATGCTCGGCAACATCATCGTGTTTGAAGTGCTAAATGTGAATTACTGTTTTTTGGGATTGTTTCCAATAGAAAAATGGAGGCAGTGATGTTAGTGGGAGAATTTTATATACAGCAAATGCTTCCTGCGTACAACTGAAATGTGAAGTGAGACTTCTGCATGTGTTTAAAATGCCTGGATTCTTTGCAAAACATTCTATAATTATCCTCTGTATTAAATGTCCACCCAAGTTTTCTGTAGTATGTCTGAATTTGTTTTTGTAACTGATAAGATGCTGCAGCTGTAAAATGACAATGCCAAGCTCTGAAATATTGTGCTTTTAGAGCTAACTCGGCTGCAGTTAGTGGAAAATACTACCAAAGGCAGAAAGCACATTTTTTGCCAGATGTTCTATGATAAGTTGAAAGTGACAGTCAAAATTCAGCTCCCGCTGAACTAGATGCTCTACAAACTTCAGGCCTGAGCAGAAGAGAGCAGGCAGATGCATAGGTTGTGTGTGCCTTAGTGCGTTGGGTGGGGGACAGTTGGGTTTGAAAGAAATCTGAACAGAAGTGAAAGGCCTAAGAGCATGATAGCACAGACAAGAATATCAGAAGAGGGACAGCCAAGGAGTTTTGGGAGGGAGCAATCATCCCAACTGACTGGGGTTTTTTTAATAGCAAAGAAAAATCTGGACAAAGAAGTTGAGTGTAGAAGCCAAAGATCACCTCTTTGGCTTCCTTTGCGGCCGCTCCAATAGCTGGAATATAACTGGGTTGCTCTCCACGGCCTTTCCCAAAGCCTGCCAAGAGGGACTGAGAAAGTATTGCTTGGGATCTAGCCACGTTCTCCCCTGCCCCAGGAATATGCTGCTTTAATCTTCTCCAGCCTTGCATCAGCAGTTTATTTTTGGAAAGGCTATTGTATTATCTAGTGGTTGAGGCACACAAGGAAGGGGGTCGTAGCTCTGTACTCCTTCCCATGGGTGAGAGGGGCATAGTGCTGCCTTTCTCACTCTTCAGAAAAAAATTAAGTGTGCTTTCTAAACCTAAAGTCTTGCACAGAGCATTTGAGCTGTTTGTATTACCAGTCTATAAGCAGGAAATACCAAAAGAGGGTTGTGTTAGCATTGCAAGAATCTAGCAGTTGTATGGATATTAATAGAGATGTGTGCATTGACTTGCTTGTGACGTCCTCCAGCAATGGACTAGGAGTTAATCTGCCTCCCGCCTTAGCTGCCCTCGTGACACTTTGTCTCTAAGGCATTGAACTAAGTCTCCAAACATCTGGGACCAGTTCTCAGCTGCATTAAACTTCCTTCGTGACCTTGGGCCAAGTCACTCGTGTACACTGGTTTCTTGTATCCAAAGCAGTGATAGCACTAGTATTGTACCTTTTGTCTTTAGTAGTGAGTATATAAATGCACTGGGGTAGCAATGGCCTCCGCTGCCTGCTCTGCATGCCTAAGAGTACTGGTTCCTGAAGTCTCTGGGTGCTGCTGTAATCCAGATAAGTGAAATGAGAAATAGCTCTGACGTTCATCCTTTGACTTGAAAACATTGAGTTGTTCTTTAGGTGGCTTGGCCTTTGCTCTAGCCCACTGCCCCAGATGATTCTGTGAGTAAAGTTACTACAGTCAGGAAGAAATAAATGGAAAAGCAAGAGGACAAATATGGCCTTGTTTAAAGGAACTATTGGGTTTTATCGTGACCTAAAGCAATGTGCTTTAGTCAGCAATTTTTACAAACAGGAAGCTTTATTTAAAAGGCCACAGCACTTGCTGAATCATGGAGCTAAAGAAAACTGAGGGCAAAAATTAGTTTAAACAGAGCAGCTTTTTCAATTTTCAGAGCTTTTCTTATGTCCTTAATGTTCGGTTTTAATTGCCTTAAACAGATACATCAGAAACATCGTTACAATACTACCCTGGAGCAGCAAAAGGGAGGTGAAATCTAGGTAATCATTTGAGAAGCTTGCTTTCATAACAGAGACTGCTAATATAAAAGCAAACCCCTTCTTTGATGTAAAGGGTTTTTGGGGGATTGGGGGACAAAAGAAAGCAAATAGCAATGGTAGTCGAATTGGCTCCAGACCTTCCCTGAACTTCATTGGAGACTTGTATTTACAGCATACAATTCCTGTGCTGGGATCTGTTTTTTCTGTTTAATCGGAAACAGCCCAAAATCACACTGTACGTAGATAGTAGTTGGCTTTGTACTTTGCTTCTCAGTATCGTATTTCCATTTTACAGATGGGAAAACTGAGGTCTGGAAGTAGAGTTTTTCCCAAGGCTACATAGCACGGTGGGGAGTAAAGCCCTCGTGGCTTCCAGTGTCATCATCTACACCCTGGCTTGCAAGGCTCGAAGAGTGTCACAGTGGTCTGGCGTTAGGATTTCCTGCATTTTGTTCTGTCTTGTCTGGTTTTGCCAAAGGCAATGTTTATACTGCCCTGTTTTGAATTACTTCCCCTCTGCCTTGTAAAATCAGGGCAGCAGGTCTGTAAGTAGGTATTATTAAGAAGAAATGATTCAGGCTTTACCAGTGCATGATCTCAGCACCATAAATAAGTGCTCATCTCTCATTTCATTTCTCATCTGCGAGCCATTGGAGGTAATATATTCTAGGTGGAGATGTGAACCTTGGCCCTGGTGTGAGCATCTGCGCCTCAGCACAGCGGGAGGTTAGTGGCTGAAGGGAAAACCCCTCTGAAAGGGATTGAGCCTGCCCAGCTGCTGCAGACTCCTGATTTCCGCGCAGTGATTTTTGTGTCTCCATAAAACCCACTTACTTGATTCTTCATGTATAATTTTTATTGTTCTCTGGGTTGTGAAATGTGCTGCCACTGCGCCGAACTAAGAGGAGTTAGACACTATTCCTTATTTATTTGTCCAATAAGAGTTCCCAAAGTGGGGCTGGCTGAACAGGGCTCCATGTATCCACAAGCCTGACATCTCAAAGTCTCGCTGAGTTGTTCCTGTTGACTTAAGCCTTGTCAAATTTCCCAGTCTAACCTGAAAAGACCTGGTAGACTCCTCACTTCAAAAGATCAAATTTTAATCCCAGACTACCCACCTCCTCCCCAAAGTGGTCTGAGGGGGAGGTTCTTAAAATTTTGGATTAGAGCTTGGGCTTTGTTTCCAGTAGTTCTGCCATGGCTCTTACCGATTTTGCCTGAGATGTCGTTCAGATCAGATGCACCAGGCGCTGCAAATTGTACTCAGGAGGAATTGCAGTGTCTTTCAGAAGTAACATTCCCATGTTAGTGTTTTTCCAGTTCCTAGTTTTTGTGGGCCACAGTGGCGTTATTTTCCCGTGTTTAGATCTAACATGAGAAGCTTGGGATCTTATCTTAGTCTGTCACTTTAATGCTATGCGTTGCATAAATAAAAATGGGATGAAAGATTTGGTTTCTGTTAAGTCAGGAGAACTGTATGGCCGTCTTAGCAGAGCTGGAGAGGAAGAGGAGGGAAGATACTGATGTACTTCACTGCAGTCCTCACATCTAAATATAAATAGTTCTGTTCTTGGATCCTTCCAGTCTGAACTTCTGGGTGATTTGACCTTTCTTTGATAAAAGCTTTCTTTATTTGCAAGAATAAAAGGGCAAGGGGCGGGGGGGAAGAAAGGACACAGCAGATTTTTTATTTTTTTTAATTTTTTTTTAAATGTCTTAAAATCCTGGCAGTTGATTTCTGCAGTACCCAGCGCTCGCTGTTGAACCAGCTCCATCTTGGACTCTTAATGTTTTTCCTCCTCTGAGTCCTTTGAGTGAACTTTGCATTTTACTCCAAAGCATTAACCAGAAAATTTCTAAGGGAGTTTATGGAAGTGTGTTTTCTCACAGGGAGACCATGTTCTGGTGGAGACGGATATCCTGGGTTCCAGTCCCCCGTCTTGCTGCCGACTGGGTGGATCACATTGAGCGAGTGACCTGGTTTCTACCCATTACACCACTAACCTTGATGTTCCTTACTTCATAAGAAATATTTGTATTAAATGCTGCTGGTTTTTCATATGTACACCCTGAAGCTTTTTGAGCTCAGCATCAAAACACAGCTCTGTTCAATATGTAAAAACCACTGGACTCTGGCTGTGGCCAGGTTAGCAGCCTGTGCAAGGGGCTGCACAGGCACAGTATTTATAACTGCTCCAGACTACATGCAAGTCTCTGTGGCTCTAGTTTTAACCATTAATTGCCACTTGAAATCCAGCAATAAATCATTTGGGCAACCATATTGCATGAGCCCACTGCCAAAAATAAACCAGAGCCTTAGGTCCCCTTCGTACTTCAGGACTGTTGCAGCTGGATGGGGTAGTGCACCTCCTGGACTCAATGTGATCGGGTATTTTTTTTGGTGTCTCACACAGCTTCTGGACATAGTTTAAGCCATCGTCCCACAAATGATGCGAGTAGCACTTGAAATACGTTGCTGGCATGTATTGGTTTGCCATTTGCTTCTGCAGTGTGCGATGGTGTGTGGAACTGCCTCTGGATAAGCCTTCTCATCCTTTGCAAATTGGATTCTGTGTCCTCTTGGATGAAGTTTCCCCTTAGCTGCCTCTCCTCTAGCAGAGCTCATGTCTGTCTTGGGACTCAAAGCCTTTTATACTGCTCTGCCGGATCAGGAGTCACTTGGAGGGGAGAGACTTTCCATTTCACAGTGCTCCCGAGTCCCACCTGAAACGTGCTTGAGAGTAAGCATGCTGCTTAGTTTACTTCTGAATTTCCACTTGGTCTGCATGAGATTCCTGTTGGTTTGGTGCCTTTCCTGCTGCTTTTGTGCACTGTGGTGTAGAGTTTTTTCTGGCTAGGAGCCCTCTAGTAATGACTGTTATTTTAGAAAACCTAGTTACTGCTCGGGCTGCCTCTGTATCGTACAATGAGTCGTAGCGATTACATGCTGGGGAGGAAATGAAATGATCAGGAAAGGCCTACTTCATAAAAAGCAATAGTTGACTTTATTTTAAACCAATTGAATTGGGGATTAGAGGGTGCTGTTAAATTCCACCCCTGGTTAAAGAAAACAAAGGAGGAAAGTGTACTGTATTAGCAAAAGCTTGATTGTCTAGGCTTATAATAAATCTTGTATAATTCTTGAGAGTATTAAGTTTTAAAACAGGCCAGCATAGGAATGATGGGTTGTAACAGAGAGGGCTGCCTTCAGGAGAGGTGGACGGTTTCAATTTACTTCTGAGGATGTACTGATTTGTGTTCACGTGCCCCTTCTGGGAGAGGCTGGTAGAACTGGTGGAGGTGGCAGTAGGAACCAAGCTCCTGGAACAGCAAGCTCAAGAGCAGTGCCAGCTTCATATGCAGGCCTTTCTCCGCTGTTTTAAATAGGACACCTTGCAGGGGTTAGAGGGAAGATTAATCCTCTCCAGGGTTAATCTATAAATCCTTGGTGTTCGACTTTTGAACCAGGGAGGGAAGTTAATATTCTCAGAAGTGCTCCAAGACCACCTACTGTCATATGGACTGCCAACGACTGTCAGATGGAAATGATTTTTGGACAGTATGAAATCAGTGTGGAATCACACTGGTGACCAAGAGCAGACTCTGCATCCCACAGTCTTCAACTTACACCCCTAGTGACTCTTGCCATGGAGGGAAGAGGGTTTCTCAGACCCATCAAAATCCTTTAGAGGGGTGTGAATTAGCAGTGGGTTGATGGTTTACTGTCTCTTGTGGTTAATTTTAATAGACACATGTTCCTCTGAAGATGCTTTTTGGTGAGCACATGTGTGGCTGAAAGATATCTAGTAGCAGGAGAATGTGGGAGCTCTGATTTAAAACCAGGCTGGTCCAATAAAGCATCGAGTAGTGAATCCCTGTGCCATCTGTGTGCTTTGTGACACTAACCCCTCTGCTTGACACAGTGCTGTGCAGTCTGTTCTCTGTATTGCTGCTCTTAACCACAGCTGTCCAGCCACTGGTTTGCTTCCAGATAACCAACTTGGTGTGAGAACTCCGCTGAAACTTGTCCTTGCCAGCTGTCCGTCTGTTTGGTGTATGCCTAAGTGTTCCCTGTACGTTTTCTGTCTTGCAGCATCTGGAGAGGGCCAAATGTGAACTGCGTTGACAGTACTGGATACACTCCACTGCACCATGCTGCTTTGAATGGTCATAAGTGAGTCCTCTTACAATGCCTTTGATCATAGGGGATACTATGTGCTTTACAAGCTACGGTTTCTGTGTAATTCATTCACCAGTCTACTGTTTCCATTGAAAATGTGGCGATGGTGCAACACTACACCATCTTCAGGACAAAAAGTGAAGAACATCAGTGCAGTGAAGCTATAGAGGCATTGGCTGCTGCACAGTATGATCGTACATCTCTTTAAAAATTTGGCAAAACACTGAGGTTTTCAACCACCCTTTTATTTATAAGCAATTTCAATAAGATATAACAACATATTAAAGGTGGCTTCTCCAGTAACAGTCCTCTGCAGAGTGTCTGGTGTCCAACGTGTTGCTGTGCCTGCACCACTTAAAATTTGCTTTCATGCATTATTCCATTTTTAAGTAACTCCAGTCTTTGGTGTGGCAAATCTTGTATTGTTCATTGCTACTTACGATATTGAGAAATCGAATAGAGTTAAAATCCTTATTCATCTTCATTGTGCTGGTGCAATTCACTTTTCACCAGAGTGGCTTGCGGATGACTTCAGTCCTTATTCAGCTCCACTAGTACGAAGGTAACATAGACCTTTCCTGAGCTCATCTCAGCAGTCTGTCATTATTATTTTTTTTTCCCCCCTCGGGCAACATTTAATAGGAATGCTTTAAAATCACATTTCAAGAGGATCTCTGAAATACTCTGTTCAGATTAACTTTTTGTCAAATACTGCAGAATGTAAGCCCTGTAACAAGGACTGAACATCTTGTGGACTCAAGTTTCCTTCTCTTGCAGGGATGTTGTGGAAGTTCTGTTGAGGAATGATGCACTAACCAATGTAGCAGACTGTAAAGGCTGTTACCCGCTTCACCTGGCAGCCTGGAAAGGAGATGCAGACATAGTGAAGCTCCTCATCCACCAAGGACCTTCGCATACTAAAGTGAATGAGCAGGTCTGCATATTTTTCTCTAATATATTGTTGATTTGCTTCCCTTGGATGGAGAGAGACTACTTCAGCTGACTCCTGACCCCTCCCAACCATTGCTACTAGTTTATAAAAAGTCCTACTTGTTAAGGGGATAAGAAGGGTGCTGCCTAAAGCAATACCTCCAGTTCTGAGTTAGTGGTTGAATGCGTAAGTTATGTTTATATAGAGATATCATGAGAACCACTCAACACCTAGGAAGCTGTCTCCTGCTTTTGTATGGGGCTTCTAAAACTAACCCCTAGTTTTTCCTTTCAGTTGCTGGATAGCTGAGAAGGTTTCTAGTTCTGTCAAAGGATACATTGGCTCCCTTCTTTGGGAACTAATCAAAGCAGCTTTGTTTAGTCTTTGTTTGGCCATGCTCTCTTAGCTACTCTTCTGGCTTGTCTCTTAGCACTTGCTCCAGTTAACTAATTTGTAAATAGATAATTTTAGCCCTACTTGCCCCCAGGTAAATCCCTAGCTTAATCTTAAAGAATTATTTTCTCAATTGGGCAAGAAAAAAAAAATCTGGTGGATTTCCTCCCTTTGTCAGGCTGATAGGTTTTGGGCTAGGATGCCGAGGGATTGATTTGTAGGAGGCAGCTATTCTGTACAGTGGCTGCTGTGTCCACCTTGCAGGGCTGGCTCCCATGTAACTTCCTCGTGGAAGTCAGCAGGTATCTTACAATTCCAGGGAACTTTTGAAATGCTACTGCTGGAAGCCCCAAATATTTCTTTTGTTTAAGAGTTTTGGATAAGGGAATTGGTTTACTGAGCGAGGCCAGCTGAGCAGCGTTACTGAACCACTTATGGCTGAGGGAGCTTGGGCAAACATGCAGTAACAGATCTGAATCAGATGGTTAAAGCTGCAAAAGCCCTTGGTTGTTCTGCCCCTGAGGAATATCTAATGTCCCTGTGAATCAACTCCTAAACCACTTGGATTTTCATTCAGGAGGATGAAAATAAGTTTGCCTTAGTACCACAAGGCTAAAAATGCATATTTATTCAGAAGTTAATTCACAAGTAGGTCAAATACTCATGGCTCAACTTTTGCAAAATCTGTCAAAGTCAAGATGAGCAGCTGGGAACTGTGAGTTTCTGCTGTTTAATTTTGACCTGCTGACCTGTGAATGCTTTTCAGAGGCTGAGGAGCAAACTCCCTTCAGAACTGGGTTCAGAAGTCCCAGTTCTGTTTCCAGCCATACTTTGTGGAAACCCAAGTGCCATGCTTAAGTTTTCTGTTCCTCAGTGCAAGATGGCTGCTCCAAGGCTAAATGGTTGCTTCTAAAGCATCGCAAAATGAAAAATATGGTGGTAATGCTATTCACTACCACCCCTCAACTGAGCAGATAAGATTGTGTGTTTTAACGTCTTTGTTGATAGTTTTCCAGTTTGGGGCTGTGTGTATTAATGTCTCCAGGCACAGCTGCAGGCATTCAGTCTGTTGAAATAGATTTGAGAAGTGTAGTTAGCTGTTTACAATCTATCTGATAAGAAGTGACTGAGAGCCCTGAGTGTAAACTTTCTGCTCAGAGTAGGATAGGTGTAGGGGAAACCTTTGCAAAATATTAGAAACTTAGTGTAATCCTTTCAGGTAATGTTTCATTAATGTCTGTTCAGTAGGAACCGTTTTAAATGAGAGAAGTCAGTCGAATAGCTCGTGCCGCTGGTGTTTGGAGTCTTGTAAATGAAATGCACAGTGGTTCGAGTTACAGGAATCGGCAGCTGGAATGGCTTCTGCTGTTAATGGCTCTGACTGGAACAAGATGCTGTGTTCTGTCATTTCCATCCCTGGGGAGTCACCCATTGCTTTGTTGCTATATCTCACCCATTTCATTATCACGTTTTTTTTTTCCTCTTCCTTTTTGTAGAATGCTCTTGAGATCAAAGAACTCAAAAAGTACGGCCCCTTTGACCCATATATCAATGCCAAGGTGTGTACTTTGCTGTCAGCATTCCACTGCATCACTACTCCAAGCTGCACTCGCGTGCTTCCAGGTGCAATGTCATCCAGTTGCAATAATACCTGTTCAGTTTGCAGCTGCTTGGGGAAAAGGAAAATGCGACCATTTATTTACTGTGGGTTTCTTTCTTCAAAGCAGTTATAGAAACATAGTTTAAGGGAAGCTTTTCCTTACTTTCCTGGGGGCTCCTTCATTGCTTAGCCTTGTAGGACTCACAGTGATGGTCAGTTTGCTTGGTTTGGCTGGGTGACTTCCAAAAGGTAATGTTATTTCAATTAAAACGCTTTAGGTTTTGTTTCATGTGCAAATGTTGCTGATAAATACAAATAGAAGGATTTTATTTTTTTTTTCCTGCTTAAACATGGATGCATTTTCCCTGTGGGCTGCGTGGAGTAAATTTTCGTACCTTTTCTCCGACAAAATGCATAATGCTGTATTTGTCATTTGAACGGACAGTTAATTCTTTCAGTGGTGGTGGGGAGAAGGGAAGGCAGTAATGCCCCTGCCTCCTTTCCCAAGTCCTTCATGTCCTGCTTATTGCATCAGTCTCTCTTTTTTTTGATGTTAAGTCTGTTGTGTTGTCTGAGCCTTCAGCCCTAGTCTTCTGTTCTTGTTTTCTTGCCTGTTTCGCTCCTCTCTTGCTTTTGGTTGTTCTTGAGCTACAAAAAGGCATGACATCAGCACTTACGATGCACTGAGGCTGAGCAATTGAGGAACCAGATAAGAAAGTTCCTGGTGGTGTTGTCTCAGACACCATTTTTCATTGATGGCATAATAGTCTGCTGATTTATCATGAGATACTTCTGCTGCAAGCCCACACCACAGTTGCTTCCAGACAATTATTTTCCATTCAGCCACCCATGGCAGATTTCTGTCTCTCAAAGTTTAGTTAAAACTTCCACTCTGCTTGATCTGCAGTACCTTAAAACCACACATTCAAAATTCCTGAGCTTGCTAACCACTCAGAATTGTTTGGTTTCGCAGACTTCTATTTCAGGAAATATTCCAGCGCATACCTCTTTAAGCACAAATGTATTTACATGAAGCTCATCTGTATCCGTAATTTTGACAAAAATCCAGATGGGAATTTTACAGCAACAAATGTCTTCTGTGAAAACATGTCAGTCGAGTTGCCTGAAAGGAGCTTTCCAAAATGTTGTCAATAACACAGTAAAATCTTACACTATCCAGCATTAAAATGTTGAATGAAGAAGGAATATAAACATGAAATTGAGCTCGATTTACTTGTGGATTTTTAAGTATTCTATTTTGGATTTTATATTTTTGACAAGTGCATTATTTTAAACTCTCAGTTCAGTTTTCAAGGTAGCTGTAGTGCTCTTGAGAACAAGCCTATCATGTTTTCGAAATCTTTGCCTTGGTTTTAAGAAGAGAGATATGATTTATACACAACCTGTTAGGTTCATTGCAAGTTTTAACCAGCTTTCCACCAGTTTGACCAAGTTTGAAGAGCATGTGGAATCAGACCTGGCATGCAAACCTTGATGTTTTCTCAGTAGCCTGGCTGCAGGTGGGAAAACCCACAGAGTCCTTAGTTGGTGCTTCCAGCTTCTCAGCTCCCGTGCAGGAGGGGATGTAATCTAGAAACGATTGAAGCAAGACGTTTCATCTTTCCAGACATTTTGGGATATTTAGAAGAGGGGGAAAGCATTTATATATGGCTGGACTACAATTTGATGTCCTGTTGAGGAAGAGATAAGAAAGCCAGAAGCTTCTTGCTCTCCTAAATGTTAAAAAAATAGTTAACAGCTTCTTTTTATGCCCCTTCCTTTTCAACATCTTTTATTCAATAGGAGGTCCCTGTAATATGTCTGTGACAGGCCTGAAGGACTTCTGAAAAGCAAATGACAGAAGCAAAGTTAAGAGATGGAGCAGCAATTTCGCTTCAGTAACTCCTGCTACCTTGAATTTGGTTACTTAATTTATATGAAAAAACCAAGTGGTTGAGCAGAGCCAAAGTAGAAAAAGCTGTCACATAGCTCAGGTTTGTGCACTGCACAAACCAGCTTTGTCTTTTTTAATTGGAAGCAAATGAATCATGCAGATTAGGTTTAAAGTGCTATAAATCTAAACGGGCTGCTGAGAAAAGTGGAAGCCTACCATCTGGAGTCTGTAAATGAAACCGGGCAGCAAACCCTCCCAAAAGCTTGTTGGACATATGGGGATTTCCCCCCCCCCCCCCCCNGGCACCTGTAGGAAGGAAGGAGGGCTGTCTGTCCTTGCTCTGCTCCTGGCAGTGCTGTGTGGGATACCAATGGAATCATGTGCTGCAAAAGCAGGAAAGGAGATGGTACAACTGACCGGGCAGCTCTAGCCAATGCTTCTGGCCTGCTTTGTGCCCGAGGATGTTATGTGCCTTGGGTGTCACCTCCTGGTGAAGTTTGGCTTTTGTTTAATGTTTTGTTTGGTTTTTTTTCTCTTTCATTTCAGCTTGCCTTTAACTGAAAGTTTTTGGAGTGCATGCCAGTGGGAGGGACATCCCTGTTCTGTGCTTTAGGATCAGACATGTCACTGGAGCAAAATAGCAGGTTTTTAATAGGGCAAGCCTCTGTTAGACACACACACTGACAGAAATCCTGCAAAGGAATCTTAGAAGTAGGTTGGACGGGACTGAAGGGTCATGTAGCCTCTTTCCCCAGCCCTGAGGCAGGATCAGGTCTACCTAAGCCATTCCTGACAAGTGTTTGCCTAGAAACTCCTCAAAAACCCCAGAGAGGGGCAGCTCTCTAGTCTCCCTTGGCGCTTTATTCAACCGTTCAAATCTTTGCAGGCTGCAAACTTTCCCTTACACCAAGTGTCCCTTTCTTCAATCGAAGCCCTCTTGTGATATGTTAGGAACAGGGGTGCAGACAGATACACTTTAAGGGCCTGTAGGTTCTCCATTTTAGAGTCTGATGAGGAGCATAAGGCTGTGGTATGTGCTATCTAGTTACCAGGGCTTGGGAAATTTGATGGAGCCCATATGAAAGCCAAGGCATTTCTGCTTGTGTTCCCGTTTTGTGGTCTGTAGGTGGCATCAAACGAGCCCAGCTTCTCACTCCCAACTCTGAACTGGGGAGGATGCTAGGATTCCTGCAGCCCTATTGAGTGCTCTGTTCTTCGAAGAAGTTTTGAGATTTGAACCAATCTGCCTTCTGGGTACTGGAGAGGAATTTTCTTTTTCCATCTCCAATTAGTATGTATGTCTGAGCGCTCATGCTCATTGTTCAGGCTCCACTCTGGTTTGTGCTTGGAGAGGCGATGTGGGGAAGGGAGGCAAACTCCCTTGCCTGGAAGGGCTCTAGTATTTTTGGCTGCCAAAAACTCTCCCAAAATGGAGGCAATAAAGACTTATGTGATAATGGGATTTTCCTGTACATAATCTGTGATGGGGAAAGATTTGCTGTAGTGATTCAGGGGAGTTTATCACCTGGTGATCTCTATTGCAGGAGGAAAGTCTGGGGATTTCACCCCAAGCATCAGAGCCCTGACCTGCTTAAGGAAAATTACACTAAATTGCAGTACAGATGAGGGAAGTCTCCTACAATTATGTTGTTAAAGGATGTTGTGTTCCTGTTTCTGAGCCGTCAGGCAGGTGTTTGGAGTTGCTGTGTGCTTTAAAGCACCCTTGAGGGATTACAGTCTCTGTGCCAGGGAGGGATGAGAGAGGGACAGCCCTGGCAGGGGAAATCCTTGGTAGCCAGGGCTAGTGAGGTGTGAGAGCTGCATGCCCCCCATGGCTCTTTGGCAGGTACCTGCTGCTCCAGAGGGGCTGGGGTTATCTTCTCCTTCTGCAGAAGTTGGCAGCAAGCCTTCCTCGTGCTGCAGGGCAGGCTGAGGGCCTCGGGCAGGCTGCAGCACAGGCTCACCGACACCTGAGTTCCCTTCCCTGTCAAATAAGAATAATGTGCTTTACCAACCTTTTAAATGCCTCAAGACCAGCAGCTTAAGCTGATTGATAGGTGTAATCTCTGTAGTTCTCTGTTCTCTCCCCTTCTCACTCCATATGTGTATTTTATGTGCAGACTTCTTTATTCTGCAATAAGTTCTGTCCACTTGTGTGTGCCTTCCTTCACCATGGCTGCCTCTGCCACTCCAAGCATAGAGCCTGTGTTTGACTTTGAACTTCTGTGCTAACAGTGATGCTATGCTTTCCTTACCTTCTTAAATACCTCACTTCTGCACGTGGCTGTTGCTGCTTCCTGCCTCCTTAGTCTTTGCTTTTATACAAGTTGCAGCTGCAGAGCCTCTCCAGAACTCCTTGCTTCCCTTATGCTTTTCACGTGGCTGAAAAATGATGCAAATACCAGATAAAAACAAATGGAGGTTTGCATGCATGACTCCTGTAATCCCTAGAATGACTTAACAGGGTAATAGGATTAAAGTACTTGTCCAACAGAGCAAGTTCTGCAGTGTGGTTGAGAAATGGTGCAAAATATTGACTGCTCCTGCAAGCTCATATCCAAAAAAGCACATGTGCTCTCAAAGCAAAAGGGAAGGTATTTTGATCAAATTCAGCTTCTAAAGTAGTACTACTAACTCCATCAAGGCAAGTACATTCTCTGGTGTTTTTTAATGGGAACTGTTCTTAAAATGACAAATTCAACCATTATTATTTCAGCTAAAGTTGAAGTGTGTAACAGTTTGTACTAAAGTTTTTTGGGTCAAATTGTTAGATAAATATTTGTTTTTAAAGTCCTTTAACAGAAATCCCTCTGTGTATAACACATAGTAATAAAACTAGAAAGTTGAGGTGAATTTAATTTGAGAAATGGCTCTTTTAAATCTGGCGATGTTCCTATTTTGCACCTGCAAGTGAAATGTGTTAGGTTGCTTGTCTTTCAGTGCTTTGCATTGCTGATTTTTAACCTGGCAGATGCCACACGCGTTAATTGGATCTTCCCTCAGTTGACCTGAGACCTTGACGACAAGGGCTTGTTAGTGGAGTGATCTAATTGCACTGCTTTCTAATTCACAAACTGCCCGTAACTTAATGCACCCTTTCTCTAAACCAGCCAGCTTGCAAGCTTCAGAATTGCAAAAGTGGAATGACTGTTATAATCAGGATAAGTAGGATTTGAAACAATTGAAGTTTAAATCTAAAATTATGACGATTAAGCTACAGCAGATAGAATTCATGGTGCAGTTTGCCCATCATGTATTGCAGCCTTTTATTTTTGTGGCACCTCAAAGTGTGGGATGCTGCCAACAAATAACAGACTGCTTTCCCCAAGTGCTAGCAGAATTAATGGGAATCCAGATGTAGCTCAACAATCCCTTAAACTTGAGCATGGTCCCTTGATTTTTGACCTCTGTGCTTTGAAAGCAGGCTATTCCATATATAGCACCCATTTCCCATAGAGCAGATTTCCCATATCTGAGTAAAGCTTATTGTTCTGAATGTTTTTGAAGCTTTTGCTGGGTGGGTCAGTTGATGAGTTCACGGGGGGATGTCTGTGCCTGGTAAATGGCTAGTGAGATGGTGAAAACATTGTTCCAGGCTCTGTTTCAAACTGGGCTCTCTGCTTCCCGACTAGGCTTTTTTTTGGTCTTGTTTTTGCATTTAAACTTCAATGGTTTGAGTGAGGCGTGGAGCAGCTCTGTTCTCTCCCGTTTCTGATGCGCTGGCGTTTGTGACACCCCCCCAGAACAACGACAACGAGACGGCGCTGCACTGTGCTGCGCAGTACGGCCACACAGAGGTGGTGAAGGTCCTTCTGGAGGAGCTGACCGACCCCACCATGCGCAATAACAAGTTTGAGACTCCTCTGGACCTGGCTGCGCTCTATGGGAGGCTGGAAGTCGTGAAGATGCTCTTGAATGCTCACCCCAATCTTTTAAGCTGCAACACTAAGAAACACACTCCCCTGCACTTGGCAGCTAGGAACGGTCACAAAACTGTAGTCCATGTCCTCCTGGATGCTGGCATGGATAGCAACTATCAGGTATCTCTTGTGTCTGTGTGTGAAGGGCTGGTCTGATTGCTGGGGGGGTGGAGAACCCCTGTAGTCATGATAAAGAGCTACACCTAACCCTCTTCGCAGAGGAGTTTCATCCCATTGATGGAAGATGAACGATAGCTTTGTTTTGCTCTGGGCTGTACGTTCAGCTCTTGGTTGCTCTGAGAAGCTGCTCAGAAGGATTCTGGTGCTGTGCATGCTTTGCGCCTGCTTGCTGGTTGGACAGAGCCCCAGACACATAGCAAGGGAGGAAAAAAGCCCTTTCTCCTAAGTTATTCTGCCCTGCAATACTATGAGCTCTTGATAGCGATGGAGGCAAGCTGTGTCTCTCTTCCTAGCAAGCCACTTGTGAATATGCTGTTTTCACAGCAGTATCCTGTGTGTGGTGGTCTTGTCCTTCTTTTTCAGGACATGACTTCTTGCTGAGCTGTGGAAAGTCCTTTCTTGGTCTCTAACCCGGGCTCATGTGACTCTGAAGAGACCATCCCCATTTTCCATTCCGCATTCTTAGCGCTGTAATAATATTGATAGTCTGTCCTCAGTTGTAGATATTGTAGCCCACACTTTGTACGTTATGCCATATATTTATTGCTTCTGTAACCTTCTAAAACATGCCTCCATCACCATTCCCCACTGTCTACTGTCATGCTATTTTTCCATTTAATTTGCAGACTGAAAAAGGCAGTGCTTTGCACGAAGCTGCTTTGTTTGGCAAGACAGATGTGGTACAGATATTGCTGGCTGCAGGTGAGAGAATGATCCCCTTTTGAAGCAATAACATGGTGATCCCTTCACCCAGAACTTGAGGAAACCCCTTTATCGTGGCAGCATGTTTCTCCAGCTATCAAAGCTCCTCAGAGGGAGTTACAGGAGAGATGTTTGACTTTAGGTCTTCCTCTCTACAGCAAATTTTAGCTCCCCCCCCAGTAACGATCACAAATGTTGGATCTGACTCAGACATGAATTTGCACATAGTTAGAAAAT
The DNA here is from genome assembly GCA_013400195.1 of Aramus guarauna. NCBI lineage: Eukaryota > Metazoa > Chordata > Aves > Gruiformes > Aramidae > Aramus > Aramus guarauna. The sequence goes on from VXBL01003098.1 coordinate 813,060, forward strand.
ATCCTTGCTTTTGCCTTCTCTACACCTATTGCCATAGGTATCGATGTGAACATAAAGGATAACAGAGGCCTGACAGCTCTGGATATTGTGAGGGAACTTCCTTCTCAGAAAAGCCAACACATAGCTGCTCTTATTGAAGGTAAGTGGTGTAGGAGGGAAAAGTTTGGGGTGCTGACTCTGCCAGTGCAAGTACAGGATTTTGTTCCCTAGTCCTGGAAAGCGCTGAAAGCGAAGCAGCTTCAGGCCAGGTCAGGTCCCTTGGTGAGAATCTTGCAGGTGTTGGAAGGAATGATGCTTAAAAGCTTCGATGAACTGTCTCCAGACCAAATGTTTGTAGGGGGACTTCCAGGGGGGATTTAGGAGAATTAGCTCCTTTGCTGAAGGAATGGGGTATGACTTTTACAGTTTAAATGGGCTTAATTGAGCTTTGTTTAACTCACTTAGAAGTTAATTTGATATTACCTTCCTTGCAAATAAAATTAAGGATAGCCTAAATCTGCTTGCAGAATGCAAAGTAATAACTTTAGAGATGGTTTTGGATTAGCTATCCTTTATGTGTCAGTGTAGGCAAATAGTCATCCACAGATCTTACATCCTACTCCTCACTTCATTGTGAAGCTTGGGCATGGATTTTGCAGATGAGATTTACAGAAAAGGCTTTGATTACTTGTGGTTTATAAAGCAGCTTGGCCCATTGTGTCTGTCCAAGTTAGGGAATTAAATGTGGCATCTTAGCTAAATTCATACCTTGTAATTATGCTGTCTCAATTTCCTCTCAGCTGTGGGGAGAAAGATCAGAAGCGTATGCAACTGGTGTGCATTATTCATGCTTAGTATTTGAGAGCTTTATATGTTCAAAGCACTTTGCAGACTTTTAATTAAGCTTTGCCTGTGAGGCTGGTAGGTATTATCTCTAGTCTGAAATTGAAGACAAAGGTGGGCTTTAAAACTGAAGTTCTTGCAGGTAAATGCTGCTAGTTTGCTCCTGCATGAGATGTTGCTGTCTGACTTTATTCATCTAAGCTTAATGTTTCTGGCTTTGCCCATGGTTAGGGGACCACAGCTAGAATTGGTTTCTCTGTCTTATGACTCCAGAAGCCCAGACTACTTCTCTGTATAGTGATGTAGCTTGTGTATACAACATGAAGTAATCTGCTCCATGATGTTGTGTCCATACAGGAGCATTTTGCAGCTTTCTGATTAAAGACTCTGTAAAAGTTCAAAGAACCGTCCTTAACCTCGTGCATGTGATTAAAGAGACTGCCTGCTTCTATTCTGGGATCTGAGCTGCAAGTTTTGATAATGTACTTTGGTTATTCTTCTGGAGACTTAATTAGCTGACAGTTGGCCTTCCATCCACAAGGGAGGAAGAACCATATGCTGAAGTGGCTATAAAACTAGATTGACATAAACTGACCCTGCTCTCCCACCTCATTGCAGATTACACGATTGGGAAGAAAAGTGCCAAAGCTGCAGAGAATACTCTTCAAGCACCGCTTGTTCCAGCCACTGATCCCGTGTGTCGGATATCTCAGGGTAGGCTTCCACGCAACACAGCAGTCACTAGCACTCTTGTTCCTGCAAGGAACTGAGGGCAGAAGCCCCAAGTGATGCTCTTGTTTCTCTCTTCCTCTCACAGGTGATGTGGAGAAAGCAGTGACAGAACTGATCATAGATTTTGATGTGAACCCAGAAGAGGAGAGCCCATATGAAGCTTTATACAATGCAACGTCCTGCCACTCCCTGGACAGCCTTGCCAGTGGAAGATCTTCAGATCGAGAGTCTGTGAATAAGGAAGCGGAATCAACTGGTCTGAAAGCAGCAGGAGTCAGGCCTGTACGTAGCTATGTGTGTTCATGTCTACTTGCTTTAGAAGGATAGGTAACATCTCCATTTTCATGAATTTTGCAGCAGGCTGCCAGCTAGAGGAAATCTTTAAACCCATCCCTGACATGGATTAGAGCAGGCAGGTACCCCTCCTTTTTCACTGGCCCATTCACATAACCTCTGTTATGTTGCCCCTGAGTAGCCACTTCTACATGCCTGATTTTCGCCTAGTGTTGCATCCTTCTGTTTTCTGGCCATTGAATACCAGTGCCTGTAAGTTTTGGTTTGTCAGGACATTGCACTTAGGGCAAACTTCTTTGTCTAGAAAAAAGCTTTGGAAACTTTTGTGTGGAGCATTTTTCTTATCAGTCTTGCGCTCTGCTCTGCCCAAGAGAAGGCTCTCAAGAAATTATCTTTAAGAATATCCTGTTGGAAACTAGTTGGCAGTGGAAGTGGGGTTTGTGTATATTGCAAACGTCTGTAGAGGGTACTCAAGGCTTTACAAGGCAATGCAAAGCTCCTGGAACTGTCTCCAAAGAACTCTTCCTCGCCTTCTGTTAGTTGCATCTGCTGCCCCCTTAGCAATTGGTGGCAACACTGCTATGGGGCAGATGGAACGTGGCCTTGCAGCATGCTGCGTCAGCTTCAGGGTTTGTTTTCTGGTTGGTTTTACAAAGCCTGCTCCATGGATGTATTTTTGGACAAAAGGCAAAGCAGTGATGAACAATTAAACTGCTGGTGGTACTGTAACCATGCTTCCTCTCTCTCTGCAAAGAGGCACATTCCTTTTCCTGTACTGTTAGCAAATATAGTAGAAATGAGACAAAAGCTTTAGAAGACTGGCACTTCAGCCCCATCTCTCTTTAGGGGATGCAATACAAGATGCACTATCCTGTTGTTAACTAAATCTTGGTGGCTTATACCCCTCTATGTACTGTTCTGTGTTAATTGCATCTGATGTGAAATAAGCTCAGTCCTGTCAGAAATAAGAAAAGATGAGAGGCTGAAATGCAGTGAAAAGGGAGAAGAGAGATGTGCTCCAGGAGCTTGCTGGAGTTTTTCCCAAAACTTAAGTGTTTTGAGCGGGCAGTTTGCTTCTGCTGTCTTTCCCTTTGCCATTAGATGGAGCTGCTGCAGGGCGGGAGATGGCCCAGAGATGTGTTCAGCTCTGCGTGGAGACAGGGCAGTGCAGCTCTTGCTGCCCACAGGCCATCTTGGGATATTTGAGGAATGCAGTGCAGCATTGTCTCTTGATCTCTAGGGGTTTTCACTATAAAAGGTGTCTCTGGAATCACTTATTCATGTTACTGTGTCGTTAAGACACAGTTAAGTGCTGAGTCTTCCCTTTCTCCCCATTTGCATGAGTTCCTTACTGACCTTCACTGCATAATGCTGTGCCATTGAGATTACCAGTCTGGTCTGAATGAACTGCCTTGAGTAAGGAAGCAATAAACCTGTGTAAACAGCACCTTCCACCCCAGCAGCTTCATTCTCCTGAAAGCACAGTCGGTGCTCACGTGGGTCTGAGATGCAGAGCAGAAGTGGGTGGTCTGTTAGCAGCAGCAGTCTGTCCACAGGACTGCAGAACCCCGAATCTGCAGAAAGGGCTCTCTGCCCAAATAGGTATCCTGCTAGAGAGGAAGAGGAGGAAGAAAGACAGCAGCCATTGCTAAGCTCTGTGCTGTTAGGGCTGAACTTCTGCTCCACCCAGATTAATTTGAAGAGGTCCTTACCATGCTGCATTCACAGCAGTATGGATGGTAGTGGAAGTTGGCAGAAGCAGAAGGGGATGTGCTTTAACAGAACGTGGTTGACAGTGGTCTTCTAAACCACAGAGAGAACGTCCACCCCCACCTGCCAAGCCTCCACCTGATGAAGAGGAGGATCAGCATGTGGAGAAGATAGGCCATGGCGCTTCCTGTGAGGTACGTGGGACTTGATCCAAGATGTTTTATAAGAATATGGTTTAAAGAACAGTGTTAATAATTTGGGAGGAGCCAACTATGATATTACCTTCCTTGCAAAGCAGGTTGTGAATGTGAAGTTTTCTTTCACTCCAGCATTGCTGCTGTCACTTGCCATGGGAACTTCCTTTGTGCGGTTCTTCCAGGGCACCTCTGCATTGACCTTCAGCCTTACTTTCCTATTCTTGGCTGGGAATTCCCTTAGGAAGAGATTTTTCTGAATCACGTTGCGATGTGGACTGTTTCCCACTTGTAATGATCCCACCACATGCATCTTCACTTGAGACTGAAATGCAGAGGGCCGTCGCTTCCTGCTTCCTCTTAGCTTCCCGCTGTGGAGGAGATGCGTGGGCTTGTGGGTCCCACTGACGTGTGGATCAGGGATCAGGGCTTGAATTCAGCCGAGAATCTGGCCCGGCATATGTTAAAGCTGTCTTCTGCAGAAGTCAATGCGTGTGAGCTGCTTTTTGATGAAACTAGATCTCTCCTAATCTGCATTGTTGCTCCTGGGCTTCCTATTGCTCACTTTTATTCACCTGCCTGAACCTCAGGTGTGAGGGCTCTCCAGAAAACCTGTGCATGGGATGTGTTGCCATGGCAACTTCCGCTGACACCCAGGAAAATCTTCACAGCAAAACCAAATCTTGTGCATTTCTTTGCTTTTCCAAATGCAGTAGGTTGTATGTAAACCAAGTGGAGTGTGTGCTGCCTCGAGCTGCTGGAACAGACTCCACCGTCACCAGATGCTTTGCTTTGAATGTGTCGATCTGCTGAAGTTCAGATAAATGTGATCTGTTTTCTCAAGTATGTCAAATCTATGTAAGACATGAGTAAACACTATTTGCTTTAATAGAACTGATGTTTTATGGAGAGAATAAAGCTCCAAACAGTACATAACAGTAAAATTGAAACGTGACATTGTGGACCGATCTCTCCACTGCTGTTAAAATGGTTTTGCAGTGTGTGATAACCAGTCCTGTGGCCGGCTCCGGGCAGAGGAGAGCTGGGTAGCAGGTCATGGCATGACTGGGAAGCAGAACTTGTTCATAATGATAAACATGAGGAAGGGAAATGTGCATTGACTGCTCCCACTGAGTTATCTTGCCATATTCAATTATAAAACACCTGCTGCGTTGTCCTGCCATTAATGGCTTTGGAAACATGATCCGTTAAAGGAAATCTTGCTGGCAAATAGACTTGTATGCAAAGTGACTCGCTGGGGAGATCTTGATTTGCAATCAATTTCATTGATGTAACTTCTAGGCAGTGTGTGTTGCTGCCTGGAAATGACCTTCTAGATGTACCAATAAGGCGGTTTCTTTTTCTTTGCTTGCTTCTTCTGGGGTGCTCTGCTTTTCTGACTCTTGCCCATTATATATCATCTCAGTACATGTTCTCTCTGGGTTGGGCAGGCGTGAACAGGAATATGCTTAGGGAATGCTGTAAACATCTCATTGCAGCATCCTGATTGCCATCCTCCAGACCTGCTCTCAATTAAAGCCAGGACAGTTAGTCATTGAATATTCTGGGGCTGGGCCAAGCTCTAGTTTCAAAAGTAGTCTTTTTATTCCCTTGCCAAGATGGGGCTATCAGTCAAAGCAGATGTGCATAAACAAGAAACTTTTTAACTTTCATCATGGAAAAACATTAGTACAAACAGGCAAAAGAGCTGATTGTTTGGAGGTGCTTGAGTGTTGCCTTTCACTATCTGCAGAAACCTTCTGGGTCTGTAGCTGAATAAGAGGCTGTGTTGTCAAATTAAACTTCAATTTCATTTGTTTACTACTCATCTCCGGAAAGGAAGTGCAGACAAAAGACAAGGCACCATGATTGTTCCAGCAGTTTGGTCTGCAGCTCTGCTGGGGGAGGAGAGAGAAAGGAGCTGATTTACCCTTTAAAAAGTCTTTCAAAGTCCACTGCTGTGGATTAAATACACTTTCAAGAGCACGCTCATTATTAACAACACCTTATTTTTGGGCTTTGCTAATAGAGAATATTTATACATGCTAGCCAACGTGTATAAATAAAAGAAAGATGAATTGGAAGAAAGTTTTATTTGATTTTGTTACTCCTGGTTGCAGAGCCTACAGGGCAAGCATGGTTCTCCAGCAAACAGTGGTCTTCATTTTGAGTGAATTTGAACCTGAAATTCTATTTAAAGCTTGGAGGAAAGAGAGATGGAGAAAACAGAGTGTAACCAGGCCTATAAATGCATGCACAAAAGTTTACAAAGCAAAAGCTGGGAATTTTGTGCTGCTAGGCAGCTACTGCCTTTGAATGCGTTCAGTGCATTTGAAAGAGGACAGCACAATAATCATCGTCTGCAGGAGTCTTAGGAGTAGACTAACGCCTGGCTTGAGGTCCAGGCTACAACTGGTATGACAGGCTGCTGCTGTGCAGTATTTTTCCAAGATCTCTGGCAAGAGAGCCTGTTACCTACTGTTCCAGTCTGATGGTTTTGTGCTACCATCTGGTCAGAAGTTTGTTTGGTTGTTTTTTTTCCTTAATTTGCTCATTATGAGCTCCTTCACCTGAAAAGAAGCAGGTCTGCCTGACAGCTCATGCTTGAAGCAGGCAGTATAAATACTTTCTTTGCTGGACATGGCCCGTTTCCTCCCATTGAGAAAGTTGATCTAAAAGCCAGCTGGGCTTATGCAGAAACAGCACACAGATGTAGGACTCCTGTCTGCGCTGCTGACTCCTATGTGTCTCTCCAAGGCTCCCTAAGCTTCCAGGGGTCCTGGCTGGATTGCAGTCAGGTAGGTACCTACTCGTCCTCGAAGCAACTCTGATGCTTTCACTTTGGGGAAGAAATTAGAGGTGATGCTTAGTCCGCTGTCTAGACGGTGGCAGCTCCAGGAGTCTGAGCAGTACGCGAGTCCTCCTTGGGGGAGTGTTCTGTTCAGACCTGTTCTTCCCTGTCGAGGCAGCCGGTAGGAATCACTCGCTTTCTGGCCTGGGTTTGACCCCACGGCGGTTGGCTGTAGGCACACGTGGCACCTGGGACAGAGTTGCACCAACCTGCCAGGGTCTGGCCAGGAGATGGTGCTGAAAGGCAGCTGACCATGCAGGCAGAGTGCCACCAAGCCCAGTTTAGCCCCATTAGCACTGGAACGGCACCGTGGCTCTCTAAGGATGTGGGATGCCTGTCATCCTTGGTGTTGGGGTAGACTAACACATGCGTGTCTGCAGCAAGACTCATTTGGATCCTGCATCAAGACCGCATCCCTGCACATGGCTGGTGGCTTTCCAGAGCAACTTGCTGGAGGGTCCGCCAATATTACAAACAAGCTCTAATCAGAGGCTTTTGGGGATTTAAATAAGGACAATTGCTGCTGCACATCCTGAGGTTAAACTGAGTTTACACAGTGTTGCCTGAGGGCTCTTTAGTCCTACATACGCTGTGCATCCTGAGGTTAGAAATGCTAGATCTGAGACTTCTGAGAAGGCGGCTGAGATTTGGGCTTTTTTTTTTTTCCCCAGCCATGCCCTAATAGGGCCAGCAACTAAATAGTGAATGACGATGCAAATTCCAATAGCAACACTAAGTCTGAGTTGGGATGAACAGGAATAACGGTCTCAGCTCTTTTCCCCCTGTCCAGGCTGTCTGCAGACCTTGTGCAGTGAATCAGTTGGTCAGTGCTAGAAAGCTGTCAGCAACCTTAAATACTAGAAAATAAAGGGGATCTAGTTTTTGAGGGTGAAAAAAAGGAGTATTACATTTTGGATCACACTCCACAGAGAAGGTGTTGCCCCTGCCAATTCCTTGCTTAAACCATGGCATAAAGAGGCCTTGTGCTTTATTGCCAGGATAAATAGCATTGCTTTGTGGAGTGCTACATTATGCTGTTTTTCATTAGGCCTCTGTTGCACGAGGAAAGAGCAGGGGAAGTGGAGCTGAGGAAGAGGAACACCCTTACGAGCTGTTGCTTACAGCAGAAACTAAAAAGCCAGTTGCAGTGGATAGGAAAACAAAAGGTAAGTGACCATCCAAAAAAGGCTGTTTGCTTAGATGCATTTAAGGAAAATATAGAGGGCAAAGAGTAACTAGAACAATTAAACTTTGTTGGGTGGAGTGGCTGGGGTCGGGGTTGCAATTGTTTTGTTTTCCTGGTAATCATCACTTTTATAAAGGAGATCTAAACATTCCTGTACAAAATGTACATGGAGGAAGGGCAGCTCTGCTGTTTTGACAACTAAGAGATTGTGAGGATGTACTCTGTTAACTTAGAAAATAAGCAAATCTTGTGCACAGTCAAGTGAATGCAGAGGGGTGGAAGGCTGTGCCGTGTTGTTACAAGTGAGATGAACCAAGGCAAGCATTTAAATGAACCGTAGTCTCCGTCCAGCTGAATTTGAAGACCTGCTGGCGTTGCATGTTTATATCGGCAGATGATTGGCCCTGCTATCCTGGTTTTAAAATCAACATCCCGCTGCGTGTTAAAGCTAATTTGAGATGTAAACTAACAAAGGGAGGAAAACAAACACGTGTAGAGCAAGACCCTTTCTAGAACTGACTGAAAATCCACTATATAGCCAGGTTAAGTATCCAGCTAGTCTCTCTTCTCCCAGAGGGACTTTTGTGCTTTACAAAGGCTCTGGGAACACCTTGTCTCTTGTGTTTGGCTATTGCTGGGCTTTTTGGCTTTAATTCAACAACAATAACAAAAGATTTGTTTAGCAGAAAAACATCTCTTGCTTTATTCAAAAGTCCTGAGCAGGAATTTGGAAGGATTTAGTTTGGACTCTAAACCTGGAAGCATCTCACTTTGAGGATGAACAGAGGATAATGAGGACTCTGTGGTGCCTTATCGACTGCCCTATAAGACCTGCAGCTCTTTCTTTCTTCCTTCCCTCCTTGCAGCATGATAGCTTTCATTCCTTGAGTCCTGCTGCACTCCTAACTTGTATAGGGTGGCACAAGAGGTCATTGTTTTCCCACCAGCATTTGCCAAAGCTTCTCTCTGCTGGAGGCAAAGTTAGGATGCTTTTCAGGTTGGTGCTTTGCAGTCTCGGCCAGGAATAGTCCTTGGGTGACAGCCATTGAACCAGAAGCTTTCAGGCTATCTTTTCAGTGTGCAGCTATTGCTGGTTATTCAAGTGTGAGCTGTTCCTGACTGCTTTGCTCCTTTCTCTGGCTACTGTGTCTAGGCTTGATTAATATGAGTGAAGATGTGTCAGATTAAAATAAAATCTCAGAGAAATGCATCTGCTTGTTCTTGATGCAGATCTTTTTCCCCGAACACCTGAAGAGGTCGGTACTGCAGGCCGTCTAAGCCCCATTTCATGAAGAGGTTGCAGGAAGCATCTAGCGTGTGAAGGATCCAGAGCAGAGTCCTGTCTTTTAATGCACAGCTAGGAAAATAATAGCTGTGACTTCAGGTTTTGCAGTCTGTGGAAAGTGCTGCTGTGTTTGTAAAAAATCCTAGAGCCCTTTCCACTGTTTCAGTGGGAGAAATCCAAGGATGCAGTTGAGTTTTCTCATTTTCCAGGACTTGTCTGCTCTTTTAAATGCAATTTGCACCATGACGAATGCAGTGGAGCCTTCAGTCTGGCAGAGGTGAAGAGCTGCTCCTAAGGGGAAGAGCCCAGCCAACGTATTTCTCATCTCTTGCATTTCTTTTCTCCTGTTGCTCTTCATGGTGGAGTGGGAGAAAGGGACACAATTGTTTGCCCCCCTTCTCCAGAGGGTACCAGCTGTTTTCCAGAACATCTCAGAGTGATCCCTGGGGCATGTGCGGCAGTGTCCCCAGCTGGCAGGTCTCCCTATACTGCAGGAGCAGCTGAGCTTTGACAGGGCCCCATGCCATCCTTCGCCTGCTGCTTGTCCTCTCAGGAACCTCAGACTTCTCAACCCCAGCAGGAAATGAGGCACTGACTATTTTTCCTCTTTCTTTTGCATTTAGCACTGACTGTTTTTCTGTTTTGTGATGTTCATCCTTGCTTTCTGTCACTGCATTATAGGTTGCTTCTTTCTGCACGTGAGTTTCATAACTGCTCTGGTAGGGTGGATCAGCTTTGAAATCTGTTTTATTACACTGGGGACAAAAGCAAATATTTCCAGCTTTTGCAGTAGTTGGGGTCAGATGCCAGAAGGACATGTAGAAGCAGACCTAGATAAGTGTGAAATGTGAGGTATATGCTGTTGGGGGAGAATATGATGCATTTAGGGAGTAGCAGGGTCATTTGGGCAAAAAGTTAAAGAGGGGCTGAGTGAGGGACTCACTTAATTGGGGTGTTGGAGAATTTTCCCACCTCTGGATCAGAAAGGTCCTGGAGCATCAAAGGCAGCCACTCAATCCCAAGACAAGGAGCAGGCTGAAGCATGGCTTTGAATTGCTTCTTGGCCCTTGATCTGAGAGGCTGGGCTTCTAGATGTTACTTGATGAGTTCTGGAGGAGCCTTTGGTCAGAAGAGAAGGACTCTAATCCTTGCAGGCTCTCAAGAAGGGCTTTTCAGGGCAGCGGAAAGGCTGAATTTCAGGCACGCTGGTTTTAATGGTGCCTTTCATATGTGATAGCTGCCTTTGTTCCTCTTGCTGCAAGTGGTCTTGTATCCAGTGACTAGATGAATGTGGTATTATCCGCCTGGCTTTGGTTGCCTTTTGTATACGTTACAGCGTTTGCTGTCACATGCTGGAGCACTAGGAAAAGTTGGCCTAATGTTTTGGGCAGAGTATCTGAAGTGGTTTGAGCCAAATGCTTTCCCATCCCCTTTGGTAAGGAAACTATGTGCAATCTCATGGATGAAGTCAGGGCATTCAGACCTTGTAACGGGACTTGTAAATAGGCCAAGAGTGGTGAACTGACCAGGAGGAGGCTGTACAACTCCTGCTGTGTTCAGAGAGATCTGCTGAAGGATGAATACAGAAAATACTTCTGAGTTTTGATGTCTGTCTTGCTTCTTGGGAGAGTCATCCACAAGTGATGTCAGCAGTAACCAGCTGCAGGTAGGACTGACTTGGTTCCTTCTGGTGGTTTTTAAAAACTGATATTTGTTGAGGTTCTGCTGTGCTGCTTGCATAGGAAGCCTGGCTCGAATTTCCTACTTTTGCCCCTCCTCCTGCTAGAGTTTTTCTTTATGGTTGTACTGGCTCACCCAGATGTATGGCTGTACTCTAAACCAGACATTTGGCCCAACAATATAAGACAAAACATGCTGCCAAGAGACTTAAAGAAAATATCTTTTCACAGAGCCAGAGTATGGCTACAGAAGGGTGGGATGGGTGTCACTGTAGGGAATCTGTGGGGACACATCGGTGTTGCAAACAAAGTTGGAAGGGACAGAAACCTCTTGGTTTGCCCTGAGATGAGTGACAGTGTAGAACCACAGTCCGGATGCCGTCCCTTGGCTTTATCGTGGCTGGAGTACAGACCCTTCTTGTGCGTCTCATTGACAGGTCCATTTCTGCTGTCATGGTGTATTTAGAAGCTCCTGTGCAGAGTCACGTTGGTGATCTCTCTAAGCAACTAGCGCAGTGTTTTATTGTCCTTTCTTAAAAGGGAAATAGGGGGAGCAGTACAAATGAGCACAAGTTCTGGTAGCTTTTGGAGGATAAACTTTGCCCAAAATGTCTGAGCTTGAGACTAATACAGGCGCTGTACATTTCTGGGTTCCACATGCAGTACCTCGTGGTGTAATTGAGCCTTTATTTTAGTTTTATTGCAGTTGAGGGTGATTTTTGCACCTGTAAAGCAGCACCCTAAAGGCTAGCTTCCCTCTTTTAAGGTTGGGGAGCTTGAGCAAAAAGCAGCTGCAATAACAGCTTCGTTCTCCTAATCCAGGGGCATGAAACAAATCCTGATGATGATATATGGGGAAAGAAATTCAATTGAGGCAAGGCGGTTGCAGCTTAGTGTTACGAGTTTAGGGAAGTGCTTCATATCTGGAATCATCAGGCTGCTGGCAGGGAAGTTCTTGATTGAATCCTCCCTGGGAAGCAGACAGTCTGTGCCCAGAAAGGGGTTCCTGTTCCCATCAGATGTTGGAAGTTCCTCCTGTCGGTGAAACCTGCAGCAGGCATTGGCTGAAGGAATTGGGACCAGGTGCATGTCTGTGCTTGGGTATAAAATGAGCTAAGGGAGTTGGACGGAAGTCCTTGGGTTAAGGATGACTCCCCTTCTGAGTTAAAAGGTGTAACTGGAGGAGGATGCTTTCAAATCCCTTGAAGCGCAGCAGATGGATAGAACTGGGGTCCCTCTACTTTTCTAGCACCTAAATGTTATTTTCTCCTTCTCCAAATTCACTACACCCTGGAGAAATGAATACTGTTTTTGTCATGAGAAAAGTGATCAGCACATCAGCTGAATCATGTTGGTAACCTGTCCCAAGAAGGTTTGCTTTCCCGAGATGGCCAGTGGATGTTCTGGCCTCTCTGCTAGCCATCCTGAGGTACCTTCACTTGAAACCCTAGAAGGATTTCTTGAAATCCCAGGATCCCCTGGGGAACCCTCTGTGTTCCTGCCATGAGCACCTCAGTGGTAAAAAGGAGTGAGATTGCTCTTCTTGCCCATGTTGGTTCTTCTGTCTGCAGCTTTCAGCACAGGACTGCATTACATGCTCTGAAATGTCTCCTTCAAGATGTTCCTCATGTCATCTGAGGAAGTGCTGTTGCCCTTGCTTTATCCCTTCCTTCCCTGGCAGTTGCCTTGTGTATCTAAGTCCTGCTTCATTGGCTCGAGGATGAATGGGCGGCTGTGACTTCTGCTCAACAGGAGCCCTTTTGTGAGTCGCTGGAGCTAGATTTGGAGCACTTTGTTCTGGCTGGACCTAAGTGTTCCAGCACATAGCATAAACTTTCACCAGCCGCCCCTCTGCCTTCAGCAGAAATGTCAGTAAAGGTTAAGCTGGGGCATGGAAGGAATTATTTCTGAGGAAGGAAAGAGGTTAAGAAGAAAGGCTGTTGATTTTGCAAAAGCTTTCCCCTCCCATCAGGTTAATGTGACTGTCCTCTCAATGCTGTGTCACTCTTACCAGGTTGGTAGCTTTTTCTTATTAATATCAGTCTGTCCTATGAATGCAGCTTGTCTGATCTCTTCTAAGGTTTCTCTCCACCATTACAGCTTCATAACTTTAAGCACAGTAACTGAACATGGTCTTGAGATCCCCTGAGCGGGTGCTGCTGCTGGCACTCCCTACCAGCATTAGGAATGATGCTGGTGACGCCACCTGCCTGCAGGGAATGTGCCTTCCCCTTGGCAACTTCAGTTGCAGAACTTGTGGTTTATGTGCCCGTGCAAGATAATCAACAACTACTTCATTGTCCTGGAATCTTTAACTCGTAGGATCCAGAATGAAATAAGCCCTCGCATCACTTGATCCCAGTGAGAAGCGAGGTCCGCCGGCGCGCTGCCCTGGCAGTTAACCTCCGTTCAGGCTTTTGCTGTTCCTGACTCAGCTGCCAATTGAGCAAGCTGCTTTTAGCATTTCTGTGGAGTAAACAAATGCCTGCGAGAGGGACTAGCTACGCTCATCAAACACAGGGCACATGAGACCCTGGGATCTGAAGTGGCTTGCAAAGACAAATTACTAATTCAGTCCTTTCCTGCCTCATTTCTGGTGTGAGGACAGACCACAAAACCAGATGGATGGTAGTGTTTGAAAATGACCTGGTGAGGCTTAGTGCTGGAAAGGACGCTTGGGGGGAAGGAGTTGATCTCACTGTTGTTGCTAATAGGCTCATTTTAGTTAAAGATAAGTAAAATTCATTAGTGCATTTTGCCTCACTGAAATGAGGAATTCTCTGCCTCAGCCTCCGAGAGCTGCCGTATTGCAAAGCAAGCAATTTCTCCTTCACATCTAAACATCCTCCTTGCATTTCAGAGCCACGTTATCTGGGTGCTTTGCTTTATTGTTCCTTTGCAGTGTTGTTTTTTGGGTCCTCAGACTGAAGAGTGTTTCTGCAGCACTAAATAGAAGCGGTTAAAATTTGCAAGCAGTTATGGGCAGGTATAGGAATCCTTGGTAAACAAAAGTACTTAGCTTTACAGAGTTTTGCTTTTACACTTCAAATGTATGTGTGTAATGTGACCGAGGTGAGTACACATATGTCTGTGCAAGCGCTTGGCAATTGGGATCAGTCAATTATTCATGATTTATCCAGGGCCCTGGTACCTGATATTAAAGATGCTGGTGCAGGAGTAGCTGAGTAACAGCGTCATATGTCTGGGACAGCCGGTACTCCATGCAGCTCTCTGCCTTAGTAGATCAGTCCATTCTGTGTTCAGTGGTTTGCCTGTGAGAGAGACTTTTAATCGAGTTTTTTATTGCATAAACTGTTTATTTCTCTCCCCTGAGTAAGGAGGAGAGGTTAAGCTCGGAAACCACTAGGGAGGAAAGCAGCGTGGTTTTTTTGGGGAACGGATTTTGGAACTCACAGGTTGATTACAGTCCAGAAGTTTTCCCACCCTGCAGCTTGTGCCAAGAGCAGGGAGCGCTGCTCTAAATAACACTTTGGCCTTTATGGAAACATATCAGATGTTCCAGGAGCCTCCGTCTCTGCTTCTCCTACCTCACTCGCTCTCTCTGCAGGATATAGTTAGCACTTCTCTTAGCCTTATATAGCAAGGCCTGATAGATAGTGCTAACAGGAATAAAACAACAAGGAGAGCTGCCAGATTGCATAAATCAGGCCAGTGTTTGGAATTTCATAAATGCCATGACTTTGGGTACAAGTTGAGCATGCGGAACAATACTGAACTGTTCTCTTTATCTCTCCCTCCCTCGCTGAGGGAGGGCAGGGGGGGAGCTGGAATTTTGCTGCTTCTTCCATGGTTTTAATTCTCGCCCCCCCCCCGTTTTCATCCTCTTGAAGACCACAGGAGGAGCAGTGGCAGCCGCAGCCAGGATTCTGCCGACAGCCAGGATATCCAGGTTCCAGAGCAGTTTTCAGGGTTGCTTCATGGTTCTTCCCCGATCTGTGAGATAAGTGAGGACCCTTTCAGGCTCATTTCCTCCACGGAGAAAGGAGGCACGGAAGCTACAAGCCACCCACCTGCTATGCAGCTGGAGGATGCTGACTTACCTGCCTCTGGATCAGTACGGACCAGCTCTCCAGACCAAAACCAGAAAGTGGTCTACGCAACCGTCCAGCACACACACGTCACCCGGGCGGATCCTGAAACTGTAGTCACACCCCACGTGCTACAGCACCCCGGCGGTGCTGAGGAAGAGGGGGACAGAGCTGTGGGCAGAGCCCACCCAGGGAGCAAACCCAAAGCCGAGCTTAAACTCAGCCGCAGCTTGTCTAAATCAGACTCTGATCTTCTGACCTGCTCTCCGACAGAGGACGATGCCATGGGGAGCCGGAGTGAATCGCTCTCGAACTGCAGCACTGGGAAGAAGAGGCTGGAGAAGTCCCCGTCCTTTGCTTCTGAGTGGGATGAGGTAAGGCTGACTTTGCTTAAGAGCGTCTGTGCCAGAAATAAATCTGTACAGCATGAGCTCCTCTCTATTGCTCTGGCCTTTGGAGGGGATCCTGGGTGTTTTCACTACTTCTATTAACTCTCACATCACATTAAGAGGCAGTTGCTCACTTGTAAGTCTTTAAGGTGTTAAATGACCAAAAAAAATAGGCTTACCTGGAGCAGGGGAAAAGCAGAATTGCAAGAAGTGAGGGGCTTTTCAAAGTTTAAGTTGCTCAAATACAGGGCTTGATTCCTTTTAGGCAAATCAGATGAGTTTTTACATCCTCAAAATGAGGGAGAATTGATAACTGTGCACCTCAAATCTTTCTGTTGACCTCCTCTTTCCAATTCTTCCCTGTGGACTCTCCCAGCATCTGGAGGAGATGTTTTGTTTCTGGGTTCCTGCTGCTGGGGGGGCAAGCAGTGTCCTGGGTTCATGGGGATGGAAGGAAGAGAGTAATTAGGCTGTTTTGTGTATTTAATAGCTCCTGCTTTCCTCTTCGCATATTTATTTCAGTGGCTGGTTAGAAGTCACTTTATTATAGTACAGGAGGCCCGTGGATAGTTAAATATTTCATGGTCAGAAAGTTGGCCCTAGTGAACCACTCAGGCGAGATTAAGTGTCCCTCTGAAATTCAGCACCGCAGCATTACTGAAACATTCTTTGGAGATGATTCTCTGCTGGTAGAGCAGCAGCACTGCAGAAGAGATAAGCTCAGATGAACCACTCTTTGTACACTGAAAGGAAATAAAACCCCTGGCGTGGTGCTGGGGGTGTGGAGCTGGGTGTGCTGGGTGCGTGAACTTGTGGAACGGCTGTGCCCCTGCTCACCTGTCCTCTGTGCACTGAGTGATGTTCTGCTGCCTCTGCGATCCTGACTCAGATAAAATAATCTTTTGTGGAAGAGGGAGGTATTCAAAGATGCTAAAAGCAAAGCAGGAATCCCTCCTCAGTGCAAGCCCATCTTTCAGTTCATACCATTACTCCTTGCAGTGTTTCAGGGTTGCAAGATATATCTGTTTTCCTCTGCAGCTGTTTTGGTTGTAGAGGCTTTGCTGTGAATTACCTGGGTCAGTTGTACTATGACTGTGAGTGAAAGACTCTGCAGCAGAAGGCTTATGTGAAGGGGCCAGATAAATTTCCCTGTGCTTTTTCATGCCTAACTGAACTGTTTACAGCAAATGTTGAAAGGGAAGGAGCCTTTGGCTTTACAGTGCTGCACGACTTCACTAGTAGCAGAGGTCAAGTGTTAGTGTGCCTGTTTCCTCTGCTCGGAGAAATGAACCCGCAGATCTGCTTCCCTGCTTGTAAACAGAAAGCATCATTTCCACCCAGTGTCAGCCTAACAAGCCACAAGAGGAAAATCTGCTTTTCCTTCCCATTATGTTTAGGTGAGCAAATCAGAGAAAGAATGTGAAAAATTCCCATTTGTCTACAATGGGGCAGGTCTAACTTAAAAAAAAATTGTACTATCAAAACCTGATGGTTTTATTTGTCTTCCTGATTTCTGGTGTAATTTAAACATTTTGTGGAATTCCTTTAATGTGGTTGTGGCTAGAGCACTGATTTGCCTTGGGGTCTTGTGGCTGTTGGACCAGCTCGAATGATTCTGGGCAAAGGTTTCTCCTCTGTGCCTTAGTTTCCCCATCTGTCAGATGGCAATAGCTTCTTTTTGCAGAATGTTTTTGTTTCCGCTGAAAAACACCATGTGAAGTGAAATATTCTCATAAGAAGGTAGACAAGCCAGCAGCTTGGTGATTCACTGTATTTAGCTTGATTTGCTCTTTAATTTCCAACGACTATATAGAGGCATTTGGGGTCTCATTCTGACTCCAGTTCTTGCTATAAAATAGCCTAAAGCAGGCTCCTAAGATTAGTAAGAAATCGTAAAGATGCACCTGTGGGGAACATTTGAGGGGTTTTTGCAGTAATTTCTGTGTGCAGAAAGGGGCTGATCTGGCTGGTCATAATGGCAACAATGAGATTTAAACATAAATGTAGTGCTGTTGTTGGAGGTTTAATTAGTTCCCTCAATGGGATAATGCAGCTGCTCTGAATTAAATGCAACTTGCAGCCTCTGAATTTACCAGGCTAATAAAAAACCTTGTTGAGCCGCCCCTGTTAGCAATGATTTGGCTCCTCTTCTGTGTTGAGGGGAAACAATGGCAGATTTATATGCATTATTCTGTTAATTTTAATAGTCTTTATGCAGGCAACTGAGGAGGAAAGTGATCCATGTGCAGCTCTATGCAACATGCAGCTGTAGCAAACAAGCTGAGGATTTTGCCCACTGGCCTTGCCAGCAGTAGGTGTGTCTGTTCGGGGCACGGGGACTTGGGGAGGGACCTGTTTGTGTCCATGGACAGATGGGATTTGCGGCAGAGGCTGAGCGAGCGTCGCTCTGGGCCATGGGGGACTGTGCTCAGCTAGTCTCGCTGACCAGGGACAGCAGGAAAATCTGCTGCTTGGAAGCAAAGGGTCACGTTCCTTCCGCAGCCGAGCGCTGCCAATGCCCTTTGTTGGAAGTGGAAGGTGGCGCTGGCTTTGCCAAAAGGGTGGGATGGGGAAGAAATGATTCACTTGGCAAAGCTCGTCTCCAGCTCCAAGGACCTGGCCCAAATAACAGATGCCGACAGTGCTGCTTTGTGCTCCGTCCTGCAAAGGATGTTCAGCATGCGTCCCGTCTGCCTCCTGACCCTCCGGCTCCTTCATGGGAGCATGAACGCACACGTGGTGTCCCCTGCTTGGGTAGAAGCTGTTTGCGTTATAATTTCTCTGACTGGCTTGCAAACAGCTTTATTGCCGAGGGAGAGGAGTGAGGACCGAAAATGCTCGATGCCTCTGAGTGGGAAGCAAAGCTTGGGGAGAGGAAGTGTGCAAGGGGGTAGAGCTCTAGTCAGCATAAATAGTTGAATCCTTCCAAACTTGGCTGAGGGCTAAAGTGATAAATTTGTTTTTTGTAATTGGCTTATAAATATTTAGTGGCCAGGAGATGAGTGTGGCGGTCACAGCTCACTATGAATTTTGTATAGGAGAATAAACTGTGTTTGTACTCCTGAAGGAGGAGGGGGGCTCCCAGCACCTCCTCGGCTGCCAGCCCCCTTTCCAGGGTGGATTAACTCACATCTGCTCTGCCTTCCTCCTCCAGAGAGCAGGTCCAGCCCTGCACATCTGTCTGGGTTCGGCAGGCAAACCTTGTCGTGCAAAATGGGTACTGGAGTCTCTTGGAGTTTGCTCAGCAAACCCTCCCACCCACTGGGTGTGATCCAGGAGGGGCTGAACTGGTTTCTGTCTTGGGGATAAGCTACTCCAGGTCTCTTTGGATGAAAGGCAACATATACATGTGTAATGTGACTGGTAAGATGTTTGACAAAGGCTAAGGGGTACGCAACAATTTTGCTTTATTCTGAGCCCATGCTATCTGATCGCTCTTGGCCATGTTTAGGTGTTAAACGATTCCTTCTCCCTCTGCCCCAGCTTCTTTTGCATTTATTTTTTTCAGGTCCTTTCATCCATTTGATAGATCAGCATGTCTGTGCTAAAGAGAGCCTGACCGAGAGGAAGTAAAACTTCATCACGATCATTCACTGAGCTGCCACAGCTCGGCTGGGGAAGCAGCTTCCTGACAGTGAGAGTAATTAGCAGGGATGTAATCTCCTGGGGGAAGCGACGGAGGGATGATGGCTGGGCTTGAGGATGTTGTCAAATAGTCCTCTAAAAACTGTGCCGACTTGAGAAGTCGGGCTGTGGCAAACACTTTCTGTCCCCTAGATGCTGTCAGGTTGATAAAAGCGATATATGGATATTGGGGAGCAGCCTCGCTTCTCACAGGACCAAGCAAGGTGCAAACCCCTAAATGCAAAGAGCAGATAATGGGCTCCGTTTGTAGAGGAGGAGGAAGGGGGGGAGACGTTTGGCTTTGGCAAAATACAGAGATATTGGGTAGAGTCCTGGCTTCAGGAATTTAGGTTTAGTGCCTTTGTAATAGGTTTCTTATGAGCTGCTGCTTCTGCAGTTATCTCCGTTGTTCGTTTCTACTCCGTACCCCATGCTCCTGCCTGTGCAGCCAGGACACCCTGCTCCATGGGAAAGGTTTTTATTTTGAGGATTGCAGCGTGGTTGTTCTTTATACGTGTATGATCCAGGAGATGCATCTGTGCAGTCTGATGTCACCAGCCCGTATCTGCATCCACGCTCTGAGCAGAGACGTCTGGAGTTGAGGCACAGCGCTGTTTGAGTTAGCTGCTCTTCTGGGTTGTAGGTGTCAGTAAGAAAAATGATCTGTTAAGTGTCCAGGGGCAAAGAATGAGGCAGGCTACTGAGAATTAGGCTCAGACCTGGCTCCTGACATCCTTTAATCCTCCACTTCCAGCTGCCTGCTATTAAGTAAGTGGCTCCGATGCTGAATTTGTAATGAACGCTGGGCTCAGAGGTTCCAGCATCAATTTCACAAAATGAGGTAGTTGCTTTTTGTTCTGTCTTTAGGTCTTTTAGGAAGAGATTAAAACTCCTTCAAAAGAAACTTAGGGAACTGAATAAAACATGCATTTTTACTTCAGCTTTTTTTAGAAAAAAGGAGATACACAGTCCCCCCTTGTGATGCCTTCCCCCCCGCCCCCCAAGTGAATTAGTTGAATTAATGAATATTCAGTAGCTAATTATGGCACTGGACAACCATCATCTCCTATGAATAATTGCAGTGGTGCTCCGTGCTTCACTATCGCTGCAGGAGGAATTCTTTGTCATTGGCAGTAACTGCGAATGTGGTGTTTTACCTGTGGCTGACCCGTTTTGGGGGTCTCAATGTCACATAAGGATGGATGCCAGGTGTAAATGGCACATCTGTCGTGTCTGCCATCACAGGTTTTGAAGAACTGGGGAGCGAGTTGTTTGAGGTTGTGGCTGCTATGGGGTGGCTTTAAATACTTGAGCTCTGTTAACCTTGTCAGGACTGCTCGGGTGCTTAAGTACCTAGTGGAATTAGTGCCTTAATTACACACTTACAGTTGAGGATTAAGAACATTTGCATTGCAATGTGAAACTTTCAGAAGAGTTCTTGATGCAAAACCTGCCACTGCATTAAAATGACACCCAGAAGTTGAAATTCAGAGCTGCCAGCTAGTGTTGAAAAAAAATGCAAATATTTCCCTTATTATTCAAGGGGAGAGCTTCTATTTTAGTGCCTGGTGAAATTGCATCTTGTAAAAGCTCAGTGGTTTTTGTTCTGACAAGCTCATGCAGCTTACCTGCTGGGTAACGGCTCCCGTATGGCTCACGCTGTAGATCAAAGTACTGGTGTTTCAAGTGAGAAACGCAGTTGAGAAAACAGTTTGTTCAGCCTCTCCATATTCACACCACCTGCAGCACGCAGGCTGGCCATCGCAGCTCTGGCTCCTGCAGTCCTGCATGGTCCGAGGACATCCCTGCCATGTGGGACACAAGGCTCCTTCCTTGCTTGCCAGCAGCCTATGCCTCCTGAAATGTTTAATTTATTCTTTTTGGTTCAGGTGTTTAAATCTGCATGCTTCAGTCACCCTCGGTTTTTGGCTTGTGGGACCAGGCAGAGCTTGTTTTCAAAGCTAGGTGTGCTTGGCGTGCTTTTCAGCTGATGTCCTGTGCCTAGAGCTCGTTCCTAAGCTCTCATTCCATTTGTCCCTTTGCCTGTTTGAAATGTTGTATAATTTTTTTTTTATTTAGGGAAAAAGCAGTAATGTGGCCATTATTTTTGTTCTGATTTCTGCTATTCTAAACAAGCGTGTCCATCAGGATCTTAATCAACTTAATTATTGGGCTGATTATTTTGTTATCTCCAGATCCCAACGTTTCCTCTTGTTTTTCCTGTGCTAGGGTCAGGAATTCTTATATCATTGCTCATGTCAAATCTCTTTTCCCTTTGCCCCCAGTGGTGAGATTTCCTCCATCCTGATTAACTTTTTGAAGTGAAACTCTTGTGTTTTCACAGTACAGGTTTGCTTTGTATCTATTGCAAATGGCCAGTCTGTCAAAATTATAAACCAATACTGAACTAAGCCAATCCAAGCTAAATTAAGACATTTTTACCAGTTTTATAGGTAAAATTGGTTGGTATTCTGGCCTGAGAGGCAAATGTAAAGACTGCATATACTTTATTCCTGTATTTAGCAGCAAGGCTTAGACATAACAAGAATTACATTTGCCAGCTCTTTGAATCGTATCAATTTATTTGGAACTAGACAGGTATCCAGGGCGGTTCTCCCTAAGGCAGGTTTGCAAAATAGTGAGACGTAGCAGCTTATCAGCTACCCTGTGCATGGAAGAAGCTTTCCATCCATGCATTCAAAAGGATTTGTGAAAATGCCCTCAACACAGATCTAAATGCACAATGACTTCTTTCTCCTCTTATTTATAGGTCACCAATTACAGCCTGACTGTGGATCTAAATTAGCCTGTGTGCATCCAGTGTTCTAGGATAACATAACAATTTCAGTCCGCTGCTGCTGTGTGTTTCTGTTAACTTTTCAAGTGTATTAACTCAGTATTTCTGAATCAGCTTTTGATTCTTCTATGCAAATTATTCGTGCTCTGACAGATACTTTGTTTATGCAACTGTTATGAGCAGATGCATTTGGCCATCTTTCTTGTCATGTTCATGTCGACTTTTACTGGGTGTTTGTCAAAAAATTATTGATATTTGGAGGGCTCTGAAACTGCAGATCCATCCACCACGTGCTGGTTGTGAAATACAGATTTATACCATAAGTTCCTTTCCTTCTGGTATGTATTCAGATTTGTAATTTTGGGATTTTGTAGAAAAACTCAGACTGGAGAGTGGTATGAGGCAAATTTTCTCGGAGGCCGCATTAAGCCAGAAAATGTGTGCGCCTTTATCACTAATGAACAGTTGCAGAATGTCTTGTGATAAATAACAAATTCAGTGACTCTTCACGTTGTGTGTGGAAAGCACGTGCTGCTGAAGGAGGATATAGCATGGGAACTCTGAAGTTTAAGTGTTGAAATGTGCCTCAAACAACTGACTTGCTTTTGTAGTTTAGGTTTGAATTAATAAATTGAGCATTATGTTTTCCAGGCCTTTGGTATTTGTTATGCTGAGTTCATAACACAGGCTGGTGTATCTTTTGTATACACAGAATATATTGAGCAATGAAATATGAGGCTTCTGCTCTGTGGGATGGTTATGTTGAGAACATAAGCTGAAGCATCGTAAACTAAACCAGAAGTGGTTTATGTACTGTCACCAATCTAGAAATGAGATTTATGGCCCAGATCCAAATTTTGCAGGACTGCACTTGAGCTGAGCATCCAGCAGGTATTGTCCCAGAACCTTCTCACATTCTTAATATTTGCAACTCCATCCCTTTCAGAGATCCTGGTGGATGCTGCGATCCAGACATCCCTCTCCTCCAAGGACGTATCCCAGCTGGATCTGAGCAGCCTTGCTTCCACCTTCAGGGATTGAATATCTGTTAGTAATATTAGGTATCCATTAACCAAAGACTTTTCTGGGACAAATGCCTTAAATCACTTGTCTTGCATCAGCCAGATGAACAGGGAAGCAGGCAGGACCTAACTGCTTGTTAAAGCAGCACCTGCTTATATTGTCTCCCAGATGAACGTCTGCACCCAGTGTCGTCTTGGCTTGCCCGCTGCCTGTGAATGCCCTCATCACAGTGGTATTTTGAGCCTGCATCGTGTTGGCTTTTAGAAAAGCTGCCTTTCTGCTGGCTTTGGCCCTTCTATTGTTATCTGCACTATTGTCATGTCAAACCTTAATTAATGTGAATCTGCAAAATGCTTGGAAGCTGCAGCGAGTTCGGTATGCCGCCCTGGGTGCTCGCCGTGCCTCACTGTGCTGGGCTGCGGAATGGAGAAGCAGCAAGTGCTTAGGGGTGCAGCTAATAAATGTGAAGCAGCATGTCAGATGTAGTTGGGCTTCATTTCGGTATGGCTGCTGGGGAAGGCTGGCTGAGGTGTCTTTTCACCATGTGTTTCCTAAACTTGAAATGAGAAGCAGGAGTTGGGCCAGTGCGATTACCACTGCATTGAGGAGCTGGGAAAATGCAGAAGTGTCAGCTAAGGGGCTGTAAATTGCCATTTATAGGATTTGTGGTGGTGTAAATTGTGGTGTAAATTAATTTTGAGATGCTCAAAAAGGCTGGTTAAAGATGTTTTTTTTCATTCAGTCCATCACTCTTGTGCAGGCTGTTGGTATTCAGCACCGTTGTGCAATTGCTTCTTGAGTCGTTTGCTTGTGCTGACCTCTTTTGTCCCCTCCAGACCGTGTACTGCATCTCTTGAGAGATGATTTCACAAGTCAACAATTAAAAAAAAATAATCCTAAATCTTGATGAAATAGCTCTTCTTTTTTTTTTTTTTTTTCTCCCAGCAACCCTAAAATAACTTGTTCTTATTTAGTAGAAAATCCATAAAACAGTTGGAAACGGCTAGCAGCATCTTGTGTTCGTAACTGTCTGACACAGACCTTCAACCGTGATATTGAAGGATCAAAGTCGGGCTTTGTGTACGGGAGGGATCATCCTTTGCAGGCAGCCGTACAGCTTGTGGCTGAGCTCACCCTTGCTGTACTTGGGGTTTGTTGCTGTGGTATTGGTACAAACTGGAAGTATCAGACAGAGGCGTCCTGCGCTTCCCCAGCATCGTCCATTGACTTTATTTTTCTCCCCTGCTTTTCAGAGCTAGCCCGTTAGGCTGTAATGAGGCTGGTTGCTTTGTCATTGGGGGTGTTTTTACTCAAAGGGGTCTTTAAACTGTGGAAGCAGCTTCTCTGGTTTTTATTTTTAATAATTTTAAACCAAATTTGCCCCATCCCTCAGTTGTAGGAACTTAGAAATAATGAAGTCTTAACCCTTGACACTTACTTGGAATTGCAGAAATTTCAAAATACTGATAACCTTTAAACCCAACTTTGTAAGTAGCTTTCGAGAATAAAATATGCTGCTGGAAATGCTATCTTGTCTGCCGAGCTCTAGCCCCAGGCGAGTTTGTACAATAGGTTACGAACCCTGTAATAATAAGGATTTATAATGGGAATCCTGATATATTCTTAATTATGCTTATGCTGCAGGGTGTCATTATAATGCAGTAATACCATACATATGGTAGATAGCGTGCCATTTGTTTCCGTGTGTTTTTATTTAATTATAGAATTTTAGCTGAATAACTATTGCTCAGAGTTTCTGTTTCTTTGATGCACACGCAGGCGTGCTATAGCTTATCTTCCTTGTGATCAAGCTTCTGGACTGGTGATTTTTTAAGCTGCCAATTTGGGAAGGGGCTGCAGAGGAAGCAGAAGGCATTGACCCCATGCAGGGTTTTTCCTATGTGCAGAGCTCAGAAAGAGACGGGCAATGCTGTGTGGTACCAGAAATTGTGTCATAGAAGGTAAGCTCAGGAAGCACCGGGCAGGAGAGGTTTTGAGGAGAAACCCTCTTACCCTGTCCCCAGCGCTCTTGGTGATGGCACAAGCAGACCGACCGCTGTGTCGCAGAGGTGGGGATGCTGCTGTCACATTTGGGGGAACTGCTGAACCACAGAAAGCACCTCGGGCGGGGGGNCTGTAGTTACCTGTGTGACATTATATGTATGTGCACATCCACAGACACACCTACAACTGTGAAGCATCCCTAGATGATAACACGTTGTTCCCTGTTCGGGCTGCCCAGATATCAGGGGCTGTTGCAGCAGTG
Source organism: Aramus guarauna (assembly GCA_013400195.1). NCBI lineage: Eukaryota > Metazoa > Chordata > Aves > Gruiformes > Aramidae > Aramus > Aramus guarauna. Next base: position 837,961 of record VXBL01003098.1, read on the forward strand.
AAGAGCTCTAGGAGAATAAAGCGATCTGTTACATCTCGTTCTATTCATACCTGATTTAACAAGTCTGAAGTTGTTATAGTGATTTAAAGGGAAAACACTTCATTGGAGGATTTTCTTCAGTGCCTCTGAGTTAACTCTAAAAGCTGTTTTTCCAGGATAAAGGCATCAAAGGCACTCTCCTCTGTATATCAAGGCATAGCCGCATTTTAATGGTAATAGGTGGCTTCTCAGAAATAAGCTCCGTGCAAAGGAGCATGTGTGGTGCATGAGGGAGGTGTGGGAAAGAGTGAGCGCTGCCTGGAAAGGTTGGCTGACGTAGCCTGGTGTCTTAGGGACACTTCCAACCTCCTAGTTCAGATACACAAACCTGCCCTCCTGGTTGACTGCCTAAATTTCAAAGTGAGAGAGCATGCATTTACTCTAAACAGAGCTGTTTTGTGGGCTGAGAGCCTGGAGCTTGGTAGGGGATGCGGGGTGTTATGTCTGCAGAGTTGCAGAACAGCAATGCAGATCATTGTCCGAAGCGGCTGGATGCTCCGACCACCTATTATTGTTCTTGGAGGGAATGGAGAGAGGGAAAGCCCTGCTTATAAACCCTCTGGGGGAGGATAGCTGTGGTTCTCGGTAATATCTGGTCATCCGAATGCTGGCATGTGCGTGTATATGTATTTTTTTTTTTCTTCTCTCAGGACAACCTTGCTATGTCCTTGGGAATCACTGATGCTGCATGCAGAGACTGAGAACAAAACTTCTGCATTTATATTGATGGCAAATGTAAGAGCTTTTCAGCCGTAGGTGAGGTTTTTATTAAGCCCCTTCAAGAAAGCTCCAGTAGCATAAAGATGCCCCCGAACCTGGGTGAGTGTCACGCTAATGGAGTGCTGCTCAATTTTGTGCTTTCTGAATGAAGCTTCCTTTCCCTGCATGCAAATGAGTCGCTGCAGACAGCTCATATTGCGTGAAGCTGTCTTTTATTTTGGTGATAAAAGACCCTGGGACTTGTTTAATCGTCCTCTGTCTCTCTCAATGGATTTGCTGGCTCCAAACTTCAGCGTTGGCTCTGGGGAGGAAAAACTGGAGAGATTAATATGGACACCACAGCTTCACGTCCGTCAGAGCAGGGGAGTGGAAACGAAGTGCATCGGGGCTGGCTGCGGAGCGGTGCCTCTGCGGGGCCCTACGTGCCCTTGGGTACCCACAGAAGATGTGGGACCTGTCCATCTCTGACTCTCCAGCCCTGCGAGGTGGGAATTACTCAGCAGGACTCTGGTGTCAAAATGTCCTCTGTCTTGCTGGCAGATCAAACCTCAGCATCCAGCATGTCCTCCAAGCTGGCTTGGCTTTTACTGGCCTTCTACAAACAAATACCTTTTTCTTTATTAAGCAGAACTCAAGTTGCTCGGGATAGTTTGTTTTAAGATAAAGTTCTGTTTTGGAGTAAATTGCCAGTTGCTATGTTTTCGTGGCTGCCTGCCTGCCTATGTGGAAGAGCTTGCCACTTCCCCAGCCCTTGCGATGACTCTCAGCCGCACCCAGCTCCTTTTTTTTGGGGGTATTTTTATTCAGCAAATCATAGGCAAATGTGAAAATAAATCAGTGTGCTTCAGTCCTGGAAACCGCTCCATAACTCCTTCCCATCACACCCCTTATTTGGGGGTTTAATGAAGGACTCTCTCCCATCCTTGCAGCCTTTCCTTCTCCCAAAGTTTTTTAGCTTTGCAATAGTTTGTCTCCTTTCCTGGTAGGGTTTCAGGCCTTAAACATAAAAAACCCCACCCCACAACCTGTTCAGAGATGGATGCATGGTGCTTGAGTGGAAAAAAACAGGTTAAGCCAAAACAAATCGGAACTGAGTGTTCAGGCTACAACTAAGCCTGAATTGCAGCGCTATATTTAAACATGGTATTTTTGTGTTTTAATAATTAACCACTGGGAAAGAACAGCCTAAAAAACTGTAGCGTAGGCTATTTTCAAGGTATCTTCTCTTCCAGCCCCATCTTAGTGCCGTAAAGTGCAGCTGAGGACGGATTGCAAAGGATAGGGATGCTTAAAGTGCTTGTTCCCTCTTTAGATTTGTGTTCTTCCCCTGTATTCTTCTCTTTACAACCTCCTAACAAGTTAAATCAAGATGATCAGCAATAAATGGTTGTTTGACTTGGCTTGTGACTTGGGAGAGTGTTTCCTTTTTGTGGAGAGCCGAAGGCATGAAGCAGGATTTCCCTTTGCGTTAATTGTAATAGTTTTGACCACCTCCAGATGAAAACAATATTTAGCAAAGGATGGGTTGTGAAGGGTAGTCCTTTGCCACGTGATTATTTCATTACCGTTCAGTTTTATATAGCACAAGGTGATTCCCTGCTGTTGAGGAAGAGTTCGTGGATGTTTTAGTGCTGAAGAATGTTTAGTGCTCTACACACAGAAAAATGCTGGGAAATAAATGGGATTTTTTTTTTTTTTTGTAACAAGGATCTGATGGGAGGGAGCTTACCTGGCTCTTGCCAAATAGCATTCAAAGTCGTAACTCTGACCAGAGAGGGGCTGCAAATGTTGGGTTTGAACCTGCCACAGAAACATGCTCTTGTGCTTTTTGCCTTTCCCAGCAGCGCCAGCAGCAGTCCCCGCACGTCTTCAGAGCTGGGTCCCGGCACAGCGTAAGAGATCTGCAAAGCGCTTTGCCTCTGTTGCTGGGAGACAGTCGGAGGGAGCTGGGGCTACTTGAACAAACACGCTTTTCTCCTTGCCTGCTCTCTTCCTTCCCTCCTCACCTGCTTTTTCTTCCTGTTGGTGACTATTATAGGAGAAGCTTGGCTGGAACCAAGTGATTCTTGCTCCAAGTGACCCCAGATCTGCTGAAGTAAACACCTTTTAGATAAAGATCCCGGACAGTAGGTACAAGAGCAGCTCCAGCTTAGAAATATACCTTGTAGTGAAGCTAATTGACATAAATCTTCAAAGCTTAATGCCCTTAAACTTCTGGAGCTCAAACTGAATTGACCTCAAGACCTAAAATCCACAGCGAGCCCTCAGGGTTGTGGCAGTATCTCAGAAATCCTGCCGCAGCTCAGGTTCGGTGCCTGCCTGTGGCAGTGAATAAAACTGTCAGTAGCAAAGCCCTTGGTCTTATTTGGAAATAAGGCTTGTTTTGCACCATCCCGATATTTCCCTCCAGTCTTGCATGGCCTTTATGTACTGATGATACATAAGGGCACCATGAAATTTCAAGGCTTTGCTGGGGAGCATTTGCTGCTTTGGAGGGGCCAAGGCAGATAAACCAGGGGATTCTTGCCAAAATGTGCATTGTGAGTCCTAGGTTACCTCTGGGTTCCAGTCAGTAACATCTGCTGAGAAATACGAGGCAATTCATATTTTTCAGTTATTTCACGTTGTCTGCAGGCTTGAGCAGAAGCTGCAGTATCGCTCGTGCGTCCTTCAGGCTCCATCACAACTAAAGAGAAATGGAAAAGTTCTTTAAAACCGAGCCCGTGGAGAGGAGCGGGACTGGTGGAGTGAAGGTGACTGCCCCAAATGCCTCCAACAGAGGAAAACAGTTAAAAGGCATAATTGGGGTAGAAGAAAAACTCAGCATCACAAGGCAGACTTTAAAGTCATCTTTTTCTTAACTGGTTCCAGGTTAGCTCATACCACACCTCTCTTTGCTGACACTGCAGAGTTGCTGATTCACACAAGAGCTTTAGGTTAGCTGACAAAAACACCCATTTTTCTTGCAGTTCTCAAGATGGATTTCTGGGGCTTCCTTATTCAGCCACAGTGCATCTAAATAGCGAGATCAGATGACACGGTGACTAGCCGTGTAACTGTTACCTGAAGCAACGGCTAGTGATGTGAGCAGTTGCAGAATGAACCACCTCATCTGTGTTTGATTTTTGTCATCGAAAGATTGCCTCTGTCCACTTGAAATGGGGATATTTTTGCCTTTTACGTGGCCTCATCCTTTTTTAGCACGTCCTTTTAAACTTGAGGTTAAAACGCAAAATCCCCTTTCTTGTACAGTTTTTGATTAAAGTTCTGAATGACTTGTCTTCTGTAAGTGAAAGCTTTCGTGTCCCAGGTTGTCATATCAGTTCTCCGTTGTCATTTTTACCCTCCTGTGAAACAGGGATCTGGTCACTCATCCTGCCACCCTGTTAGCGACTCTCTTAACCCTTGTGTCAGCGTTTGATAGCGTCCGGCCTGGCTCTGGCAGCCCGATGGAGATCCCAGCGTTGGGGTCAGGTATCGCCCAGCTGTTTTAGCACAGGTCATACTTGAATTCTGGTTGTGTCCAGGGCCAGAAGAGCGATGGATCCTTTGGCCACATGTACTGCAGAGCAGCATGCCAATGGCAGGATCCCTGGGCGTCCTGTGACTTCATACGCCTTTCTTTAACTGAAATCTCTTTTTTGAACGTAATTTGCTTTTCTTCCATACATGTTTGAATTTTCAATTTTTTTTTTTTATTTTTTTTTTTTTAAGGCTGGTCTTACTCCCAGTGAGCTAGCATTAACTGTATTTCAAGCCCAGTAGAAGTGCTTGTCCTCGTGGTTTTCTAGGGGCAGAGGATCCACATCCTATAACGACTTTTCTATAGATCACATGAATGCCTTCTCTGTGGTGACATTTAATGCTACAAGTACACTGCCTGTCTGCTCTCCACAAGCAGGAAGGACTTTATTGGAGATCTGACTTGGCAGGAGCCTTTTAAGACTGTCTATTTTTTTGTTTGTTTCACCAAAAAAAAAAACCCCTCCCTAGTGGAGTTCAGCTTCCAGCTGCCATTGATTTTTGAATGGAAGTCGAGCTCCCGGCTCCCCGCAGCATTTCCAGGAGCCCCGCTTGCTGGCCGGGCGTTTTTGGGAGTTTGTGCAGCTGCACAGAGCAAAGCATCTCTCTGGGACGCAGACAGTGCAAAGGCAACTGGGGGATGAGGGCCAGGAAAACTTGGACTCCTTCCCCAAATCTATCCTTAAAAGACCAGGAAAAAAAAGTTCTGTAAGAGCTGAAGTTTATTTCCCCCCCACTCTCTGTTGCCAGTCGATGTATTGGCTTTGTATTCAGCAGCAACCACTCTGAAGTGTCTCACAGGAATATTTTCTTGGGAGATTTCAGTTCAGGAATCTCTCACTGGGGGCTTTTTTTCATTATTATTTTTATTTTCTGCTTGGTTATAGGTTGAAGACTGGGGTAAGCAACCAGACCCGGTCTTAAGTGTCTTATTTCTCTTCGTAAAATAGTGGGCTTTAGTGCTTTAGATTATTGAAAAATCTGAGTTGACTAACTGAGGTGCAATTTATCAGGTCTTTCACCTTAACAGAATTTACCAAGTAATTGTCACTGTCAGTTTTCTCTCTGCAGCATTGCATTGGAAAGCCCTGATTTACAAAGTCTGCTCAAGAATTGTTTTTGAAAAGTTCCTGTTCCCATGTGAGAAAGTTTCCTGTAGGTTGTATGAAAATTGCAACTTGTATTAATTAATTTTTTTTTGTGGCAAATGCAGATATCTATATGCATTGCTAAGTGGACTTGAAAAGACACCATCTCCGGCAGTAGTTTTTACCTTTTTTTCTTAATTGCATGAGGTTTGCCTTGAGTTACTGACTGTGAATCGCTTAAAGCAGGGGATGAAATTGTCTTTAGCTCCCTCTCCTGGGTAGTTAAGGCATTTGCCCCTGTGAAGCTGCTGCTTTCGCAAACTTGAGCTATTTTCAAACTCTTTCTAAGCATCTCTGCTCTCAGTGGAAGTGGTGAGGAGCACAGCATCCATGCACAGGATTGGGAAATGTGATGGCTTAGAAAAAAACCAACAAACTGAAACAAAAATACTCAACAAACCCCAGACGGAGGTGAAGCCACGTTTACTTTCTGCATGCTGTGAAAGAGTTAGTGAACTGCACTTCTGAGGCTTTGCGGCTGGTGAAGGCGGGACTGCATGTGTACACAGGGTGAGCCGAGGAGCTTGGGGTTGCCTTCCTTCTCCCTAATTTTATGGTCCAGAGGGATGGTTTTGTTGGAGCTGTTTATTTTCAGGCACTGGCAAGTTGTGGAAGGGAAGGCTCTGCCGAGTTCCAACCTCTCCACATCCCTTCCAAGTCACCCATCCTTACGAAGACTTTTCCAGGCAAGGTGTTAAGGGTACCTTTTCAAGGTCAGAGGTATCTTAACATCCTTTCCTGGATTTCTTTGACAGTCACATGGCAGGTGAAATCCTGGGGTTGCCTTTAACTTTTCCTCAGGCCTTATGAATAATGTAGTGTGTGCTTTTTTTATTTTCAGATTGAGAAAATAATGAGTTCCATCGGCGAAGGCATTGACTTTTCTCAGGAGCAGCAGAGGATCTCAGGTAGCGTACCCAGCTCATGTGTGTGTCTGCCTTGATCATGCCTTGTACAAAAACCAGGTGCTGGCTCCTGTGTACAGAGCTCTTTAACCTGCTTTGGCTCCCAGAAGGGAAAGGAAGGCTCTGGCACAGAAGGAGCAGACCTCGGCTTCCCAGCGTAATGCTCAATACTGCTACCAGCAATTTTAATTCAATACTCCCCTCGGAGGATTCATTTAATTCCGTATAATGCAGCTGTCCTTCCCCCCCAGCAGGCTCTTGGGGGTAATGGGCTGGGTGAACAGCATTGCAGCTGGTACCCCAGCCTGGTGGAAAAGGGGGGGACACCCTGATTACCCCACTGTTGATGAATATTCACCCAGTGACAGCAGTGTGTGTGTGTTATTTCTTGTTGAAACTGCCTGCTTATAAATTTTGGGGCTTAGTATTACAGTTTAGGATATGGTAAATTTTGAGGTGATGTTTTCCATCTTTGAATAGCTTTAAACAAATGCTTATTGCTGAGAATTGTGGCGTTTTTATTAGTGGCTTCTGGTAACTGAAGTGACTCCCTATAGTCCTTCCCTTCAGGTGGAGCTGAGAGTTGCAGGCTTGCATGAGGGGGCTGGGACACTTCTTTGAGCTCTTCTGCAAGCCTGTGGCAGTAAAATCAGCTCCGAGGTGGCTGGCTTGTTGCTCCTGCTCACACAGCCCTATAACCACCGTGTTCTGATATGTAAAACTTCACAACTGGTCTTTGCTGAATGTGTAGGAGGAAGATCAGGTTTTCTGCACATCCAAAAAAAAAAAAATAAAAAAATCTTAATTTGCAGCTGAAAGATGGTGTAAGGACTCTAGCCGGTATCCTAGGGATAGAAAGCTCCGCTGATCTCCTGGCTCCTACAATTACTGTTGTTCTCGATGTAGCCTCTGAGAATGTTGAACTGATTGCTTAGAGTTCTCTCCTGCCTTTCAGAATATGTTTGTCTCAAGTTTCTGTTCTTCTCTGGTGAATAGCAACAAAATTTTCTTTAAGCAGTCACTCTGAAACAGAGCTGCTGCATATTTGTCTTCTGGCTGGTCTCACAATCCCCACAACAATCTTGCTTTTGTTTCAAATACATAATGCAGTAGCAAGATGCTCTTTTTTCTGGCTTTTTTTTTTCATTATGTAAGTGTGGGTCTGTCCCTCTGGAAATGAGCAGCACCTCTCTATAACCCTCCGCATTCTAGTATTTTGTTCTTTAAGTCTCACAAAATTCTTTCAGCCCTGGGAGGATAAGATGAGAATTTTGTATTTAGAGTTGTACATCAGAGCGACTATGGCCAAGATATCAAATATCCCCGTTCTCTCCACGGCAATTAACCCATCCCAGCTGCGCATTCAGTGCTGGGTGTGTTTGGAAATGAAGCGGCTCTGTGGGCACGATTGGGATGGTTTCCCTCTGGGTAAGACAGCAGCTGATGGGGAAGCGCGTGCTTGGAGGGGCTGTCTGGCCATCGGTGGGGCTCCACGTATGTTGGGTTGTGCGTGGAGGTGTCCTTTAGAGCTTCTTTGTATTTCACGGATTAAAGAACGTTTCCTGGGGACCAGGAATGCTTGGGCAAAGCCTGTGTGGGGCCGAAGGGTCCTGCTCAGGTAGTTTGTCTTAACTAGAGCTTACCAAGGGTCAGGTTTTACTTTGGTTGCAATAAATAAGATGTAAAGAGCAGCTTCTGCCACCCAGCCCCTCTAAAACAAACCGTCCAGAGTAGCTGGAGTGTTGCGGTGATTTTCCAGCAGAAGTACTGCTTTTCTGCAGCTCATAAAATGTTTTAGCCAGAATATTTTAACATTTCTTCTCCAGATTTCTATCTGTAAAACTCTAGATGCCCTATCGCTGCTTCAAGTCAGATAAAACTCATCACAATTTCTTTTTTCTATATATTTCACCTGTGTACTTCTGTGACCTTGAAGTATGTAGTTTTATTAATTTTATTATAAAACTTTATAGATAGCATGTGAGATTTAGTTGTGCATTTTGTCTTTGCTTTTTCTAATTTCCATAAAACAAGGTGAAGAAGGAATCGTAGTGTCACTTAGTGCATTGATTTTCCTCAAACAAAGCAATGTCCTCCTCCAGCCATGTTTGCAACTATTATAACTCTTATCTCCGCAATGCAGCATCAGAGCGACAGGAGACAGTCCTGGGTTAAAACATTCTCATTTCCATAAATGTTGTAAGTAGAGGTGGCTGGGGTGTGGGGAGTAGTGAACCCTGTGCCTAGTTTGTGTTCCAGATCTGGACTGGGACAGCAGAGTCCAGTCTTGGTTAAAAATCTTCCTCCGTTGCTCCTGCAGTGACCTAATGGCAGGGCTCGGCTCTGCACATCAAACAGGATCATTTTGCAGTTTTACTAGCTTCCACAGGAAGTTCACAATGCTTTTTTTTCCCCCTATACTTTTTGTTCCTTCTTTTGAGGGAAGTAGATGTGAAGGGGAGGTGGAACTAATAGAGGAAGGAGGCTTTGGTACAGGTGCAAATGTCCCTGGACGCGTCTCCATGCTGTTTGCAGAGCGGGGAAATAACCTACCGCTTTCCCAGCTGACTGTCTCGATGCTTCTACGTTTCCAAGCTGTTTGGGAGTTTTATTTTAATTCTTCCCTTCCTGGGATGCAGCTTCACTCTGGAAACCAGCAGTTTGTTAATGAACCTGTCCCCTCCGCTGCTGCTGGCAGAGCTGTGGGTCCTCGGGAGCGTTGTCTCCCATATGGAGCCGAGTCTGGGGCCTTCAAAGGAGGAGATAATTGTTTGGCTTTAATGGTGCCTTTTGAAACGGAGCTGTTTGTAGTGAGACACAGCGTACAGTGCTTGATTAAATGGATGCCGATGAACTCTGCTGTCTGGGGACCAAAGGTGGCTAAGTGTCATGTATTGCTCAAGGGTTTTAGAAAATCTACATCTTGAAATTGTTGTGTAGGAAATGCTTTCTGATGGTGAGACCAGTTCAGCTGTGGCAGTGCCGTCCTTTGGGATACTTCCTGGCTGACCAAGTGCCACCATCTGAGCAGCTGGGAACAGTCCTGCCTGCTCGGGGACACGGCCATGTCTTGATGCCTCTTGGATTTATCGGGGGGAGGATCGTCCTCCCTGGCCGCTTCTGTTAGGGCAGCGGCTGTGCAGGGAGCAGGACTGGGGTGATGCCAGCAGCGGGTCAGCACGAGTGTCATGGTGGCTGTGCTCTTTGGATGTGGTTAATCGGCCACGTGCCTCAACTTGGATGATGCTAGGCTTTTTCTGAGTATTCCTGTAGGTATCAATATCCACTCAACAAGACTGCTTGCAGGACAGGACTGCTTGCTTCTCCCTGTACTTTAAGCGTGAATTCCCTTCTCTGCCTTTAAATCAGAAGCAAAGACAAAAGCAGAACTCGAGAGCTTGTTTGCCTGTACTGCAGCATGATGGAGGATGCTGGAGAGCTGCCACCGTGAGGGATTCTGTCCTTTTAAATCCTTCACCTCCACACTGCTGCATCTGAACTGCTCCGGGTGGGCAGCGTCTCCTCGTGATGAGATGCTAATATGTATCCGCACACACAGCTCACGCTTGCCATAACAAAGCTTATCTCATATCCATTTGTCACTTGGGTTTTTGCTTTGGTGCGGAGGAATCCACCATGTGTTCCCAATGGGAGCTTAACCTGTGCCTGCCCTAGATGCTACGTACTGATTAGGGCTTGTGTTTTCTAGGGGCCTTTGCAGAGGGATGTGAAACGGTCTGTGGGTTTTGGTTTAATGCAATGGCTAGCATCCTGCTTTGTGACAAGCCCTCCCTTCCCCGAGCCGGTCCGTAGCTGTAGCAGCGTGTGTGATGGATCGATATCGTTAGTGAAGAGGTCTAACATGGAGGGGAGAGGAGGAGCCAGCCCTTCAGCAAAAGCTGCTGTTGTGCAGGGGGGTTTCAGGAAAACGGACACCCATCTCTGGAAGCAGGCGGACCCAGGAGCTCCCTTGTCCTTAAGCCATGTGTTTTCCTGCGGGCTGTGCTGCGTTACGCTTGGTTTGGGATCCCTTGTACACAGATCAGCTGCTGTGCATATTCCTTTTTCTCTCCTTCCTTTCCTACAAGCGCAGCTAGCCGAGAGCGGGCAGTGCTTTGCTAGCCCCTTGCTACGAGGACAAAGGTGTCCTGGGGTGCGTGCACCCCTACATTTGTGTTTTCTAGCAGCATTTAGCTTTTGCTCCTCAGGACTTTCTAGGGCTGGTTTAACAGTTCAGGTCATATCACAGATGTGCAGGGAGCTGCAGGGAACTTCCCAGGTGCTCTCACATCCTCAAACATGGGTCAGCTTTGAGGATATTGGGGCTCCTGACTAGTTTTGTTTCTGGACTTGCTAATGGGACTGGAAAGGTAAACCACCTTGCTGGGCAGTTACTGCGGAGATAGGTATGTTTGGAGGCTGTTTACACAAGCAGTCATTGCATACAGCTGGCTTGGGTCTAGGGCAAGCAGAGACCCTTGGAGTCGTGCTGGAACAAGCCAAGGCCCAGCGACACTTGGTTTCAGGTCCCTGCCATGCCCCAGACTTCCCATACAAATTTGGGCAGATAGCTGGTTTCTGTACCAGCTTTCCTCCATAAAACAGGGTAACAAAACTTCCATGTCTTGCCGTGGTGTTATGGACGAGCACATGGAACTTCTGAGGCCCCTGGATGATAAGAAAATTAGATGCATCTTGGCATCTTTATAGAATTTGGAGCTAGAATCTATTTCTTGGCCAACAGGTTCGACCCTCTCATTTCCTGGTAAAACTTGGAAGAAAATCTTCCAAATGTATGTCCCGAGGTTGGGGTGGTTTAGGTGGAGGCAAGGAGGAGTCTGTCACTGATCTGTGTTGGTAAGTGCTTTTTGGAGGTTGGGGAATTAAGGAACACCATCTCTTAAAGGGTACCGGGTTCCACTTAACCTTTGCCTTAAAGCATTTTTTTGGCCTGGGAACAGAGGTTCGTATTCAGTCTGTGTGTCTCTGCATGCGTGTTTGGCAGTCACGCGTTTATTTAGCTCCAGCAACCCAGTTCTGATCATCTCTTCCTTCCAGATGTGGGCAGAGGGGTAGGGGGGTGCAGGTCTTGCAGCAGAAACTCAACCCTGCGGCACCGCAGCATCTCATCTCACGGCAGGCTCTGAACAAGAAACCTGTGTGTTGCTCGCTGGCTTACAGTAACGTGTCAGGCAGCGTTTCTCTCCCCAAAAATAGAGATGAGCGGTCCCTGCTCAGTAAACCAGCTTGACGCAGGCAGGAGGCATGCGGCATCAGGGAATGCACGTTAATGCTGCAGTTGACTTGAGTGAGGAACGTTGGTGTTTTACTTGACAAAAGAAGTTTCTTAGTGATCTGCATTTGGCTGATTGATCTTAGTTCCGGTAAGGTTGGATCCTGGCTGTATTTCTTGCATCTGATAGCATTAATGACTATGTTCTCCTTGCCTATCTGTCTTGCCTAATGCGCTGCCTGAGTTTATAGCCCCCCTCAATGGATTTAAGAGCTTTCAGCTGATGATCATCCCCAGCTCTGGCAGTAACTACCTGCCTTGGTTGTCCTGCATGCTCACCTGGTGCAGGGACAGTGGTGTCATCAACACGTGCTTGGACTTGCGGTTTTTATTTCCTGGTGAAGCTTGGTCGTGTGTCTTCAGGCCATGCCAGGTCATGTTAAACTGTTACAGTTTTCCGTGAGCAAACAGGAAACTTATTTCTTCCTCCAAACAGGACTCAAACTTTGCGCTAAAGGTCATTACTGAAATGATAACTTATAAAAGGACCTTTCTGAGCCCTGGTAGCCCTCTCCCTTTCCTATTTTCTTTAAAGCATGCTGTGTTACTTGAAAAATGTCTTGCAAGAGGAACTGAATTGCTTGGCTTGCTTTTTTTGGCAAATTTTAAATGCTCTGAATTATTTCTAACTATACTCTGTTGAATGTTTTCCCCCTCTGCTCTGCCATCCCCAGACCTTTTAAAGGTAGGATTCCTAAAATGTGGAGCATAAGGAGAAGGATGGAGCTGAGAATTAGGAGTTTGTTTTAATTGGAAGTTGTGATCAGGTTCTTGCTGGGGGGCACGGTGACTGAGATTCATCTGCTCCCTCGTCATACTCATAATATGCAAATATTCAGTGTATCTGGGACTTCCTTATTTTCAGTCTAGGATGTTTTGAGGTATCTGTTCTTATTTTTCTTTCTAAAGTAAGCCCCTCCATTCCCCTCCCTCCAAATACCCCCCCTTCGTTTTGTCTTGATTTGAAGTGTTTTTAAAAACAGAAAACCTGTACTTGGTGTCACTGTAGGTTTCCCTTTTAAAAAGAGAAATACATTTATGAGTGTACAAAAGGCTGAGTAAATAATTTTTTAAAACAAAATTCAGGAGCTCAGAGGAAGGAACTGCTGTGGTTTCATTCCTCCTGCCAATAGCCTGGCTGCTTCCAGAAATGCTGTAGTAGGCAGCAGGCAGTTTCCTCACCTCTCTCAATAAATTAATTCTGAGCCAGCCACAAATCACTTGGAGCTGTCAAAGCAGACCTGTAACATCATTTTTTTGAAAACCCAAGCCATGTAGCCCATCATCGAGTAAATATTGAGAAGTCAGTAATTTCCACTGGAGAGTTATAAAGCTGCCGCCTCCCTCCCCTCTCCTGCAGCTTCTGCTGTGAAGGCTGCTCACTGCTTGTACAGTGGATGGAAAAGCTGGGAGGGGTAAGAGGATGAAGAGAAGGGAGGGACAGGCAATGCGAGAGCCGGAGACAGGACTGAGAGTGGAACGGCAAGCGTGGAGCTCGCTGCCTTCAGACAAAGCACGCCTCTGCAGCGCTCTGCAAGGACGCACAATCGCTTGGTGAGGGGCCACGGCTGCCTGACTGCTGGCGGACCAGCAAGGATCGATGGAGGGGAAGGATGGAGACCCCGGGCAAGCAGGAGCTTGTTGCATAAATTCCAGGTTTAGATGCTGCCCTTCTGCACAGGCTGTGTTAGGGGAGGGAGACGGAAACCTTTTGTGATCTCTGCGTTTCTCGTGCTGCAGTGTGCACTAGAAAGACTGGCCAGCGCTCTCGAACTCACCGAGCGCGGCTCGCCTGGCAGAGGAGCTCTCCTGTGGACCAGAGCAGCAGGATCCCTTACCCCAAGAATTTCCAGAGAACACCGTGAGCTCTGCGTTGTGCAGCCATTGCAGCAGGCGGGGGTGGGAAGGATGGCTTGGAAGGTACCAAATGGCTTCAACTGACCTGAAGGTTCAAAGAAAGCAAACCTAGTTTTCCTGATCATCTTTTTATTTGCCTATACCCTTGAAACAGATGTGCTAAGAAGCCTGAAAAATTCTGCCTGTCTTGCATAGCATATTTCCTGATGAAAAGGAGGTCTCTGAACTCTTTTTTGTCATATTTAAGGTCTCAAGCTTTTCTAGAGGAGGGTAGCAAGTTACTGGACTCTCTTCCCAGGGGTGAGGGAAGGGAGAGCTTGTCTGCACAGCTTCTGTAGGGTGTTGGGAAGAATTTCATTTATCAGAGGCTGAGAGGAGGTGCCAGGGCATGTCTCGGACTTGAGCTGCTGCAGGAAGAGGAGAGAGCGTGCTTGCATTTGGTTTCTTTTTGTTTTGACATGGTTTGGAAGCAAGGAACTAAAATGCCTCCTCCAGAGCTGCTGCCTGAGTGAGGGGCTGGGATGCAGCAGCTGCACTTAGCTGATGAAGAAAATGAAGGAAGGGCCAATACAAGCATGCACCAAACACCTGGCAGGACTGAATGTATTGGGTGAAAACCGTATTGATTCCTCTGTCTCTCTTGCTGTCACCCAGCGCAGCGGTGTAGTTAGACTCTCCAGTGCAGCCAGCCCGGTCTGAGCAGCGTGCTGAAATGCCATGCATCCGGCTAGGTGGTAAAATGACAGTGCCAGGACTCTCAGACTCATGCTCGGGGTCATTCACGCCTCTGCTCCTCTTAACACCGTAACGGAGAGGAAAAAGCCCTTATCATGGTTTGCCTCTTTCAGGACTGCTTGGGGAAAAAAAGTATAAGCCCTTCTTTTCTTCTGCTGCAGTTTGTGTGCTTTCTTTGTCTTGCATGTCTTCCTGCGGACAGCTGCTCTAGTCTGGCTTCTGCTGCTTTTCTGAAAGTCCGTCGTGTCTGTTTTGTGTCTCGGCTGCATGAAGATGTATTTTCTCTCTAGCTGCTTTATGTCTCCAATGCGCCTGGCCCTCTCTGCTGGCCCGCTGAGCAGGGGAGTGCATCCGAAGTTGCATGGACGAGAGGACCCGCACAGCTCTGTGCATTTGTGAGCGGCTCCACTCCATTCCCTCGCACCTAGAACTGGCTGGGAATGTCTTGGGTGAAAGTTTGCTACCCTCCTCCCGCCCCCTTCAGCTGAGCCAAGGAGTGGATCCGCATCCCCGTGGGGTTGGGCTTCGTATGTGTGCCTGGCAAGAAACTCGCCTGAGCCCTGAAAGCAGTGCATGTGATGTCATGGTCCCAGGAGTGCTTCTAAACAGTTTGCCTGGGCAAGGTGTTTTCTTTTCTGAGTGTTAACTGGGATACAAATTAAACCCGGAGCCCACGGCGGCACTGGAAGCTTGTTGTCCATGGTCTGTGCACACAAGAGGAACTGTCTGCCAGCTGATTTGTTGTACTCTAAGCATAATTTTTTTAGTTTCTTTATGGTAATGACTATGATGTGGCAATGCCATCTGTCTTCCTCAGAGTGCCGCTGCTACCGCCTTAACGGTTTTTCCCTTTTCAAGCGTCTGCCGATTCCTCTCTCGTCAGGTTCACGGATGCTGGAGCAGAGTGTCGGGGAGTGGCTGGAGTCCATTGGCCTGCAGCAGTATGAGAGTAAGCTGCTTTTGAACGGCTTTGATGATGTCCGCTTCCTGGTAAGTTCCTGGGTAGGACCCGCGGGCTCTAACAAATGTGTTGGCTGAAACTTTACTTGTTATTGATACCCCGTGTCAGCTGCAGAGCAGATCCAGGTTCTGAAGCCCAGCAGAAAGGTCTAGGGGGTGTGTAGAAGGTTAGACAAAGAAATGAGGGTTGTGTTGGATCAGGGTCATTCATCTTTGCATTTAATTCAGGTGTTGTCGTTTTTTCACTGTAATTTTGATATAAAATTTTATTTACTCTGCCCCCTAAATCTTTACTATCAAATTTACTCCAGAACTGAAATTCACTAGTGTTTGAAATCACTGAGCTATGAAGGAGGTGGTAGTCCTCTTGTTGGAAATATCCTTACTCTAAGCATGCAGACAGGATGTTAATGGGCTGTACTTAATTGAGTTGACACCGTTGGCTCTGAAACCTAATGATGACAAGGCGGTAATGCTTAATGTTGAGGGGTTTTTTTAATAAGTCTAGAAACTTTTTAAGTCTAGAAACTTAAAGCTGTATGGTGTAAAAATTCTGAGAATTTATATGGAACTGCAAAGACAGAAAATCTTGGTGCTGTGGGACCAAGCCATGCTTCCTGCATGGCTTAAAGAAATGCTTTCTGAGTGTGGACTCCAAGTTCTGTGAATAAAGATTTCTAAAAATGGGTGTAAACCTTTGGAGAAGTCATTTGGGCTAATGTAATATCCTGCCTTGGAAAGGGAGTGGGGGCATCTCTTTGGTACTGCGACCGGTACGGAGATATCCAGGAGTATGTGTGCTTGACAGCTGTATTGTGAGCTGGGTGAGGGATGTTCAGAAAAACACAGCGGCCATCCGACAGTGGTGAGGGTACATGGGGGGCAGCTGGAGAAAGAAGGGAAGACTGGATAGAGCATGGATGGAGGGGCAAGGAATTGCACATCGGAGCAGCGTCAGCTGGGGTTCTTAAAGGCAAGATGTAATTATGCTTCTAAAAAATGACCTGAACAGGATGAATGTCCCTGTGAATGTCATGGGATCTCCAAGCACCCCTAAAAGTTGAATACTGTGGCAGTATCCAGCCATATCTCCTGGCCTCTGTGGCAAGCAGCTTATCCTTTTGTCTCCCCTTAGCCCGGCAGTGCCAACGCTCCCCTTGAGAGCTGGATTTCACTGTGGTTTATGCACCTCCAGCAGAGGAACTGCCGGTGACAGGCGATGGCCTTGCCACGCACCCTCTGCCTGTTCCGTATCCTGTTCTACAGCTGCATGCCGCACCTTCTCTCCCCTCTGGGGAGGATTTGGGGGGAGCTGCCCCTGCCGAAGCCCTGACACCCTCGCAGGGCTCCAGCCCCACTGCCGCTGTGCAGGACCAGGGACAGCTCCCGCCGCCACTCCCGGGGGGCTCAGGCCCCCCAGGTCCCACCCCGCTGGTCCCAGCCTTTCGCTGGCCCTGGGGCCACTGGGGCCACTGTGCTTCGGGCAGGTACATGCCGTGCTGGGAGAGGTTCAGTGTCCCCTGCGCGCCGGGACGGTCTGACTCGAGGAGCGAAGTCTCCTTGTGTGTGTATCATGATGTGACTTTCACGGTGTGTGTGGTAGGAGTTGCTTTTTAATGTTGTTCACGGCTGGACGTGGGGTTTTTTCCACCCATCCAGTGCTGGGTAAGTGCTCCCAGTGTAGGAAATCAGCTTCTGCTGGTTTCGGGAGCTGGGACACTCTCCTCACTCATTCCTCTCAATTTTTAAAAGGTCAAATAATTTAACAAAGATTTCCTGCAAACCCTGGCTGGTTTTTGTTTTGCTGCTTATCCCTTTTAGTAGGAAGTTGACTCTGGCACCCATGCCAAGACCGGCTTCAATTCCTTTCATGCAAGTCCTGGGAACTTCAAGCTCATACAGTCAGCCCAGTATGAAAGTTGAATTATTAAAAATCTTTTCCTCTGTGGTATTACTTGCCTTCAGCATCTGATGTGGGAGTAAAACCTTCAGATACAGTACAAACGAGGAACAAGTAGTTAATTTGGTTTTAGTAGTGATTTTGATGTTCTCAGATGAATTATTAAAATTGTTGTAAACACTGAAGCTGGCTAGTGCAGCGAGTGTGGAAAGGACCTGGATGCTCCTGGCATGGCAGGGTGACCATTCCTTTTCTTCTTTGCATAACAATTTCTTTATTAACTGCCACTTTCAATTCCTAACGAAGAATATTTCAAACTAAGCGGCATTATTTTCCTGGAGTTAAACGGTTTCTGTGAAAGGATTAGTCCCTATTAGGGCCTCATTATGTTAAATATTTCAAGGTCCAAAGAATGCTGGGTAACGGTTTGCAAATTGCCAGATGGGCTATGAGGCTAATTAAGTTTTAGTAGCAAAAATTAAGAAGTTGGAGTCTTTTGAGACAGAGACACTCTTGTTTTCTGTGTAAGATTTTTGCATTGCATTACTCCCTGTGTATAGTGCTGCAGGGTTCTTACCGTATGCCGAGGATGTTCTCTTTGCTGCCCGAGTCCCAGGTGCCTGTTTGTGAGCAAACAAGCAGCTTGTAGGTCGGGTAGACAAGAAAAGCATTGCAAGAGCAAACTGTCAGATGTGTAGTGATAGCACAGCTGTAAAACAGGGGCAGCGTCCTTTAATATACCTAGGAAAGATGCTCAGCCTGCAATAGATAGTAACTTAAAGTAGGATTAAGAAAAGAGTCCTAACGAAGAGCAGAGTTGGTAAGTGCGGTGGGGACAGGGTGAAATCTGGTGTTTGCTGGCACAGTGGCATTTGGTGCTGTTCTTCACTTAAGAAAAACAGACATTTAAAATGTACTGTCTACCCAGCAGGTAATACAGAGACAAAACCTGGAGGGTGCAGAAGCCTGTCCAGTGCTTTTCAGTGCTCTTGTTGCCCTTAGTTTAGCCAGTTCTGGTTTCAAGAATTCATGATTTCCTGTGTGTTTTCAGTTGGCTCTTGTGTTCATTTACACCCTGTATTACAAAAGCCTTTACCCCCCGATAAAGGAAATGAATCATGAATGCACAGTATGGTAAAGTGATTTTGAAAAGTGCTCTGTAAATGTGTATCGGGCTTCTTAATTAGATGTTAATCTAGGAAGGCAAAAACATGCATTGTTTCCAGGAACAATAATTCTGTTGTCTTCAGAAACCCAGAGATTCGTTACTGGGTGATTAGCTGTGCTCTCCGGACACGCGGCCGGCCATCTCACTGGTGATAGCTCTGTGCGAGCTGCATCTCCACCGAGGAGAACCAGTGAGCGGGGAGGGGGCAATAATCCTGCTCCCTCTCTCGGGGTCTGCTCGTGTGCTTCAACAGGCAGCATTGACTGCTGAAAGAGGCTTCAGAGAAAGGCAGTTTTCACAGGTTTATGTTGAGGAGGCAGGGTTGGAGATGTAAACCATAATGTGAGCCGTGATCATTTTACAGGTTTTCCTATAAAAAGGGAAGGTAGAAGAGTACTTCAGCAGGTAGCTGGGGTGGGCTGTGAATGTTGAGCTGAGGCTTCTCTGCTGCTGGGAATTCCGGCTCTGCATCTGCGACAGAGTTTTAGTAACTTGTGGCTGGAGTCCTCGTTCTCCAGCAGGACCCCAGGCTTGCAAGATCAGCACTTCAGTTGTCAGCAAACTAAAAATTTCTGGGCAGTTCAGATCTGCTTTGGTAAGAGACTGATGACTGCAGCCAGGACTGACCCTCGTCATGTCTGCCTCTACCAGTGCTGTTTCTCTTTTGGGGGAATTCAGGACAAATTAGAGCATTACTTGTAGTACCAGTTGGTTCTGAGTGGTGTCAGACAGGGCTTGTTGGGAATATTGTCACTTTTGGAACTTGCAGGGACTTTTGAGGGCTTGTGAATTGGTTATCAGGGAAGAATGAGTCAACACAACCATGTTAAGGAGAAAGGAATCACAAGCGTTAATGCATAGATGCAGTGACTGTCATCCTGCCTGGACACAGATACCAGGTGTTTTAGGAGCTGGGATGGGATGGGATGCTGCAGACAGGCTCGGTTTGCAGCACCGGCCTCACTGGTCCAGCACTGAAAGCAGTGCTTCTGTGATGTAAAATTCTTGTTTTCTTCTGCAGATTTAACAAAATGCTGCAGCATTAGATATGGCACAGGAGAGCATCCCGGTGTCACTGACCAGTTTCACAGTCAAGTACAAAACCGAGAACATTTATGACTAGTTCAGAGTAAAGGATCTTGATCAAGTATTGACTTCAGCCAGGGATGGGTATTGCTAATGCAAGTCAGCAGGATTATTTAAACATCAATTTGACGTGACGTTAAAGCTTACTTGCCAGTGTACATGTTTCTGGGAAGGGACTGAAGTCTACATTTATTACAGATGGTGTGTGATCTTTTAGCTTGGTTGAGGGAAGAGAGGGTCTATAAAAGATGGATTTAGATAGCTTAGTCTTCTAAAAGACTGAGTTCTCTTTCCAAATACTAACATCTGCATATTGGGCCGGCTCTCTGTCTGGAGAAATTCTTATATTCCCTTTAAGTTGCCCACAACAGCTTTGTTGTGGTGTTTATGGGCAATGCTAGGAAAGAGGCTTTCCCTGATTTTCTTGCCATTACTCTCTAGCACGAACCCCGCAGTCCAAGAGAGCAGATCCTTTTGCTCATCCTATCCCTTGCCACTGAGTGACCTTCACTGCCAGCATTGCTGGCTCGGGGCAATCAGACTGTGACACTCAACTTCTGCTTTTAATGTGGGGCTTTAATTCAAAGAGCAGCCTGCTCAGCCAGCCAGGGATTTCAAAAAAAAAAAAAA
>VXBL01003098.1:857953-889875 GCA_013400195.1 Aramus guarauna
TTAAAAAACGCGCCCCCACCGCGCAAACAGAGGTAAAAAAAAAAAAAAAAAAAAAAAAAGCTAAAATGGAGATAGGGCTTCAAATTCTCCATTAGAGGGGAAAGGTTTATTTGTGTGATGGGTAAACATAACTGAATTGAAGCTGCTAGCTGAGTATTGCTGGCATGGGCTGTGCTGTCCTTGACGTAGCAAAAATACAGCTTTGTAGAATAAAATCCTCAGCAGAATTGCATGCCAAATGTTAACAGTACTAATGAACCAAGAATACCCCACCATCCAAAAGGAGCCAGCCCTGCTACCTCCCACGTGGAGGAATGCAGCCCTTCTGTCTGCGCAGGGTTTCAGGAGACCCATTGCCTCATCCTTCACCAGAGGAGGAAAATAAAAGGTCAGATCGCAAAACCGTAGCAACGAGCGAGCAGTGTAATTCAGAAAAACGCACTATTAATGGACTCAGTTGTCCTTGAACAGTAATGAGCTGGGGGAGCTGTAAGAGTAGGAAAAAAGTCACGAGAATATGGACCAAGAGGGATTCTGCTGCTCCTTGGTCCTATCCTGTCTCCTGTGATCACCAGTGCCCCTGCACCAGATGCTCTCTTCGGGAGGTCCACAGGAAACTGGTTTTGCACCGAGATGGGCTGTGCATCCCAGCGGGAAACACAGGAACAGCCTAGAGGGAAAGGCCAGGCTGGACTCTGCTGTGTTTTGGGAAAGTAGGGACGTTGCCGGTGTAATGAGAAGGAATTGGCAATAGTTCATGGTGGAATTCCCCCACAGAAGCTGGGAAGGAAATGCCATTACCTTCACCCTCACTACAGTATTTTGTGATCCCACAGATCCCATAAACGTGTCTGAGATGCTTGCAAAAGCTTTTCCCTTCCCTTGGAGGGCTGAATGTTTGCTGCTACCCCAGACAACTTTTCAGGCTGACATCTGAGAAGGGCAAACCTCACATGCTCTGGCAATTTTACCATTATTCTGTAGTTGAACTCTTTATTCAGTCCGAAGATATTTTGACTCACAAATGAGCAGGTAAAACAGAACATAAACCATTTTTTTATTGCTTTTTTTATTGTTCAAGCCTGGATTCCCATGGAATGTGTGGAAAGCAGCTAATGCTGATTCAATGAGACAGCGTCAGAAACATAAGTCTGTTCTCCTTGTGTAGTGCCGTGGGCTCCTCTGGGGGGGGAGTTTTGGTTTTTTTTTATAATTGGGGAGAAGCGGTACAAACATGACAGCGTTGGAAGAACAGGGTGTCTGCAAAAAATTTAGAAAACTGAAATTAATTTGTTTAAATGTAATTCAGTGCTGTGTTAGATTAGCCTGCAGTGATCTTCGTTACGAAAGAGCCTTCCTCTTCTCTCCTATGTGTGTGTGCGTGAGCAAACGGTTGATAAAATGTAAAGCTGAGGGACTGGCGTGGTGTGTGAGCAGAGCTGAAGTGCAGCTCAGTGTCTGCCAGCCTGGCTCCGAGGACAGCCCCCCCAGCACGGAGCTGGGTCTCCTTCGCCCCACAAATCCCTGTGTTTTGGGGGTGCTGGCTGACACAGAATCATAGACTCATATCTCCACCATCTTTATTTCTCACCTGATACCTGTCCTGCTGGAGCATGGGGCATCTCCTGGTATGCTCAGTGAATTCTCTGCTTTGCATGATTCACTTCGTAACTACCCAGCTTGGCTCGCAGATGCTGGTCCCCTGGGCAGTAGCCAGGCTTTTAGTATGCTCTGAGAATGTGTGTGCCCCAGAGCTTTTTTCTATTTTCATATAAAACTTGTCATTTTATAGTAGTCATCTGGGGAGAACTTAACCGACATATTCCAGTAGTGTTTTGCACCCAGTAATGGTCCGTGAAGAACAGTGACCTACCAGAGATCCCACAGACAAGGTTTTACTACTTCTGCACTTGGTGAAACGAAGAGAAAACTTGGTGGGATTGCATCTGTTGGAGAATACTTTTGTATAGATCCAGGTAAGCCCCGTGTGTCGGTTGTGCCTGGGCAGGTAGGCTTGGTTTCAAGCTGAAGCAAGCTCTGTTCATCCAAGCAGAAGCTCTTGAGTGGTTGGTTCTGGACTCGTTCTTCCCAAAGCCTGTGCTGCAAAGCACACTTGGTGTTGTTGGAAGTAAATACTGCTGATACCTAGAGGTGCTGGCAATCTGCCCTTTCATGATTGCTGATCCGATTTGGGGACCTCTTTGATCTGGGTTCACGCCGGCTGGCAGATTTATTACTGAAATGCCTTCATTTGCTTTTATGACATAGGCAGGGAGTACATCAGCACCACTACATGGTATTGTCTACTGTTTATCATTGCTGCCGACCTTCTGGAAATGCACTTCTTCCTTGGTCCCCAGACTGATTTTGGTGCCCTGTACGAGTGGAATTGGACCCTTGCATCAGGGTTTCTGTGCGTCATGGTTTCTGCCAAGTGTCTGAGTGGGAATCAATTCATACAATGAAATTAAATTTTTTTGACAGCTCTCCAGTGGTTTTCAGATGCTACTTGGGTGGTTCACACGGCCTGTGCTTTGTCCACAATGGTGTGGGTTTTTTGGGTTTTCTCCGGAAGGGAATGGTGAGGGCGGAGATGTGCAATGATCCGGGGTCTGAGAGAGCGTTTCGGCCGCTCACCCATGGCTCCGACCGGGGAAGCACAGCAGAGCTGCACTGAAGCTCCCCAGGTGATAGAGATGGACTTCATGGAGAACACAAGTCCAGAGTGGATTTTGAGGGGCAAAGTGGGTGGACCAGAACTGGCAATTTAGAGGATACTTATATTTGATTCATTAGTAGCTCCAGGCCCAATAAGCATTAAAAAAGCCATTAAAGTAGCAGTTAATATTTTTTTCCTCTCAGTAAAATTGCCTGAACTTGACAACCATGACCGATTCCCTCCGTTGCCATTGTCACGCTGCCAGTCTGCAAGGGGAAGAAAATTAAACAAAAATGAAGTGGCTGTGTGCTAATCTAGGATTTATTGTAGGTTTTTGTATATGAGCCCTCTCCACAATCAGTGCTCTGTGAAGAGCTAGGGCTTCGTTGTCGTGCCCTTAGCTAAACAAATACTTCTTTTCCCCTAGTTTCCACTGAACTATCTCAAATTGCAAATACCATTAAGGGGATGAAACCCCGTGGGTCACGAGGCCAATTACAAATATGTATTCGTGTGATCAAGTGCTGGTCCCCTGGCTCTGAAATTGGGGTGTGCAGGTCCCGGCTGTGGGGTCGTCAGCCTGCTCTGAGATAAATAAGCCACTGGCAGAGGTTTGTTGGAGGGGCTGAGCGGCCAGGGACGGCTGACGGAGCTGTAGGCATTCAGCATTGCTTGTACTCAAGGCTCTATTTGGGGAATTTTTAGCTGGTTTTGTCTGTTTAAGGGGGTGATGCTCGTTGCTGTCACTGGGGGTCTGGAGTGAAAAGCCCCCAAGTGCAAATCGTGCAGATACACAGACAGAATGCAAGTGTGTTTCTAGGACAAGCTTATAAATTAGTCCATTAATGAGGCATTAGCTGCTCTTGTCCTGTTGAATGAGAGATATTAGTGGGGCTTTTTACTCATCTTTCTGAATTTCGCTGCCTTCCCTTATCCTCGGGACGCTGCCCAAGGCTGCAGGGCCGTGAGAAGCCCAGCGGTTTTATACAAGTCTGGCAGCGGGAGTAACCGGGAGCTCGGGCAGAGCCCTGCGGGGCTTGCCAACCCCGGGCTGAGTATGTGATTGAGCCGCTGTAGTCTGGACTGCAAACCCCATACTGCCTGCTTGCATTAAATTTCTGAAAGCTGCAGCTAGCTGGTACCAAGATGACAAAAATGAAGGTTCCTGATCTTTTTTTCATCTGAAAAGGAGAAATCTAAGTGGTGGTGAGGCAAAGGAAGGTGCAAGCTCTCTTTTCAAGACTTGCTGCGTGGTCTATGGTGAGCTGGATGCATCGCCGTCTCCCGCATCAGGGTTTTGGTTGCCAAAAGTTAAAGCAATAGCAGTGGCAGCAAAATCCTTGACAAGATGCAAAGTGTCTTGAATGTACTGAGGGGGGGAAAGAAAAAGAGCTTTGTGTGCATTAATCTGAGAAAAAATGGATGCTTTGGTTCATCCAGCTGAAGGCACTCCGCTATAGATATTTGCAGAAGCCTTTGTAGTCTGGAAAAGCTGTGTTTGGGTTTTGCATCTGTTGCTTTTAATAGCAAACACATTCTGGTCCCTGTCTTCCCTGCAGTCCTTCGCCTGCCTTTAATATAGGGTTTAGTAACAGAGGCAACACTTGCGTTAGCGTGAGCTTAGTGAGGCAGTCGGGATTCATTAAACTGCATTGCTGGCTGGATAAGACTACATGTCCTATCCGAAACTTTCTTTGCCTTGGGCTCTTGCTTAGCTGGAGAGAGAGAGTGGACAGAAGCCAGGCTCTGTGCGAGAAGCAGCATCTGAAAATTGGGTAGTTAACTGCCTGCAGAGTGCCCGGCTGGAGGAGGGTTGCTGGCAGGTTTCAGCAGCTCCGATTTTGGCACGCTTGCCTTCAGGGTCACCTAACTAGCAGGAGGGGACGCTACCTTCTTACAGTGTAACCTCTGACCGTGGGGGTTTCTCTCCTTTAATGAGAAACCTGGAGCTTTGCAGGCTGTTTAATTACAGTGCAAGATGTGAAGCATGACCAAAGCAGACCCTTTCTCTAAAAGCTTGTGTTTCTGCAGGTGGGCTGGCTGCGCCGGCATCCTTTGGGGCTCTCTGGGGCAGCCCAGACGAGGACGCAGGGCACTGACAGATCTCTGCCCTCCTTTGGGGCAATGTGGAGGGCAGAGACAGGGTTCAGAGGTGCCCCTCACGGTCATGTGTGTTTGTGCCTTTCCACGGAGGGAGCTCTGTTCAGCTCTGAGGAAGCTGAAGGCCAGGTTGGGGGATGAAAGCCCCTCTGGACTGTCTGGCAGCCCATCTCTGCCAGTTTAGACCCGGGGAGTGGGATTCATCCTGCCCAATTTCAGATGTCTGCAGCTGGGCTGATCGTTCAGGCTCTTTGAATTGCCAGTGGGAGCAGAGGAGGACTCAGCTGGGTGCTGCATTTCACCCCATTGTATAGGCACGTGCAGTGGAGAAATACTCCCTTCCTCGACCTAACGCATGTGTGTGCAGCTGAAGCTTAGGGGGGAAATTGTGCTCCTGTGTCCATTGCAAAAAAAAAAAAAAAATTCAGCCTCTGCTTCCTGGTGGATTGTTTTAGGGATCATCCAAGCTCTTCTGGGAATAAAAAATTGCCAAATATTTTTCTACTGAGACTGATTAACATGCACACATGGTGCTGTACTAAAATCTGGATTAACACAGTGATGTGTGTTTGAGGAACAAACCCTGAACAAGCCACCTGCAGTGCAGGCAATGCTGAGAGCTAGTTCCTGATGGAAGTGAGGAGGAAATGGTGAGGAGTTGGGATGAACGGGGCTTTCGGATGTCCCCCACTCCCCTGGTGTGGGTGAAAGCGAGAGCTCTGACTCGCTCCGCTCAGCCCCGCAGCCCAGGGGAAACGTGCAAGGTAACAAGCACTTGTCGCAGCGAATAAAGTCTGAAATACATCTTTGGAAAGTCTTTTTGATTATAATTGGCGTTTCTGAGGCTGCTGCTGGAGGATCACAGAGGACCAGGCTAACAGCAGAGTGAGTCCCTCTCCCTGCCTCGGGCATGTGCTGAATCCGTCCTCAGAGGACCGGAGAGGGGCTGACCATCAGCCTGGGGCCAGGCTGCCAGGGGTGGTCGGCAGCCTTCGCTTGGGAGATGGCGTCTGTCAGCACCAAAGGGGACCTCTGTTTAAATANAAAAAAAAAAAAAAAGAAGGGGGGGGGGGGGGGGGGGGGGGACCAACCCCCCCCTCCCCAAACAAACAAAAACCTGCATTAGTATATTGTTTAAAAATCAAGCTCCACAAAAAAACCCTTCACAGCGTTTTTTCAGAAATTTTGCAGCCCTACATCAGGGCAGTCTCTCTGAGCACGAAGAGGCTTTCTTTCATCTGAGTGATGAATGCCTTGTTCCCTCTTCCTCCGTGAGCTGCTGGCTGTGGACATGTCTCCAGTCATCCCCTCCTTGTTACAGCAAAGAAAAGGCTCTTGCCTGGTTCAGGGAGAGACCCAAGAGCCTTCAGCAGCCCAGTGCCCGGTGTGAGCTGGCGGTGTGGAGGTCAGGAAGGATGGGGCTGGTGGTGAGAAGAGGCAGGAAAGGAGGAAAGCCACAGCAGACCCCAGCTGGGTGTCCGTAGCTGGGAACCCACCTTGCTTCAGGGGGCTTTTTGTGCAAAGTCGTTGCTGCTGTTTGGGCAGAGAGGTGGTTTTGCAGGCGCAGGAGCCCAAGCAGAGAGCGGGGCACTAACCAAACCTGTGGCAATTGCCGTGTGGAGGAGCGTGGCCCAGGGGCAGGTGACAGCGGTGGCCCAGGCAGAGCATCTCTGCCGCTTGGCTTTTGTCTGAACAGCTTGTTAAATGCAAACAGGTTTAACGTCTGGTTTAAATGGCTCATCCGTTTGGTTGGCAAAGGTTAAAAGATCTCTAGTGTGTTTGCATTTAATTATCTATTTTCGTGGCAGATTATTTTTTTTTTATAGGAGATGAAATCCGGATGGGTTTAAAGGACATTTCTCTAAGCGGAGGCTCATGCACAATAGACTGTAATGATTTATTCGGAGCTGCTATGCTATGTCTAACCTTGTTAAGTACCCTGAGAATATGGACTGGCATTGAGGGAATTTAATGTGACACACAAAAATAGGGAGTGTTGGAGAAAGCTGTAGGTTTTACAATATTTAACTACCTTGTATCCTTGCTACATTGCAAGCAATTTTCCTTGAATTTGAGATGCCAGAAGTGGGAGAACACCTATTGCCTTGCCTTGGGCCTGGCACTGGCTGTGTCAGCATAAAATAGGCAGCCGGGGAGAGCGTGAGCTGCCAGCCCTGTGCTGCTAGTTTGGGAGCCAGGCCTTGCTCTGCTGAAGTGGATTAACACCAAAAAGGCTCAGTGTCGAAAAATAAGCATGAGTAAAAATGTAAATGGGATCAGCATATTTATTTAATTTTTATATGTGAAAATTAGACATCACCATTGTCTCAGCTCATTGAGGTGCAAACTGTTCTTGCCATCCTGGTTGGTGCGTGAAGGGTTTGCTGGGAGCCATGCCCTTGCTTGCATCCTCCTCAAGTCCCCGTGCCTGCTGCAGCTCTGGCACCCAGCTCCTTACAGAGGAATTAAGCAGCAGGGTGGGCAGGTCACGGGGAGCAGAGTGGGCTGAGGTGTCGGGAACCCCAGGTTTCAGGAACCTGAGGTGTGACGTTAACCTGCTGCAGGGACTTCGGTGAGTCAGTCCCTTCCTGTGCTTCCCAGGCAGGGCAGTAATGCTTTGCTCTCCAGGCTATGGGAGAAATCCCATCACTTGCTGTAGCCCTCTTCTGTCCATTTCAAAAGGCCTTTTAAAAGCCATCTGCCTCTAGGAGATGAATTCCTCACACATATGCTGCTTCCCAAGGATCTTCTGGCAATCCCTGCAGCAGAGCTGTAGCATGCAAAAACGCTTGTGCCAGGCAAGGTGCATGTCAGGGGAGTTAAGCTGCCTTTAATCCTTTCCCTCTTCCCCTGAGCTGAGCACACAATTTCTCGCTGTTACAGAAATGCACATTAAATGTGGCTCTTTGGCTTAAAATTGTGAGTGTGAAAGGGGAGGGATGTTTTCTCCTTTTTTTCTTTTTTTTTTTTTTTGGTGGTATGCTGCGGCTAACAAGCTACCACTGCCTCTGACAGCGGCAGCCTCTCCACTCAATTCACGTAGGGGGTTTGCTCTTGATGCAACAGAACCTGCTGCTGCTCTTGCACCCTCAGAGCCTTCAACCAACAAAAAGACTTTTAATATATTTTGTGCAATTGAGAGGTGCCCAGAACAGCTTATATGACGTAGTTACACCCTTGCACGGAGCTTTGTGTGTAGCATTACCGCTCAGGTGACGCCCAGGGGTTTCATATGGCCTTGCCTGTGGGACGTGGGGTGCAATCCAAGAAAGGCAGGGCAGGTACTGGCGTGGCCCCGTGCCTCTGCAGAGCTGCCACCCACCCACGGTGCCGTCCCAAGCAGCGGCCGTAGCTCTTTCCAGCTGCAGCCCACTGGTATAAACTGACCTTTTGGAAAACAGGGAGTGAACCACCCTAATTGGCTGCAGGGTTTTTAGTCCCAGCTCTTTCTGGTGTTTAAACTACTCTTAGACAAATGCTTTTGTACTGTGCCTGTCTGCTCCAGATCTGCGGTCTCGGTCCCTGCCACGGCCTGCCAGGAATTGAGAGCGTCGGGCATCCCTGCCTGCCAAGGGAGGATGGAGGCAGAGGAGCCTCCGCCTCGGTGCTGTGGGTGCTGACGGTCGCAGAGTGTCTGCAGGGCCCTGCTTCCCTGCCACCCGCTGCTTTAATTTGCTGCTGTCATTTACTAAATAATTGTTTCTCTGCAGTCTGGCCTCTGAGGGCAGCTCTCCCAGCAATGTTGCTTCGGGCATCTCTGATCTGTAGCGTTAATTCTCTGTTTCTCTGAACACCTATCTCTGCGGCCGAGGGGAAGAGCAGCTCTCGGGACAGAGAACCGCGTGGCATCCTACCCAGCAGTTATCACACCGGGCTGTGGAAGTGGTGGGAGCGATGCTGCCCGTCCTTGGTGCGGTCATAGACCAGGCACAGACCAAGCACGTCAGGAGCAAAGCAGACACTGGCATTGTCAGGAGCGAGCCGGCCGGCATTTGGCTGCAGAACTGGCATCTGGCTCTGCAAAAGGCGCCCAGTGACTCTCATAAAGTCATCGCTAAAGGCGAGCTCTCCCCACAGGCTGCCCTGGCTGAAAACGAGCCTGTGTGTTTGTCCAGGAGCATCTGAGAGGGGAAGGGGGCAGTGGGAAGGGCTGTTCCTCCTCCTCTGCCTTGGGGGCATGCTCAGGGGGGTCGCAGCTCGCTGCTCTCATGGTTGGCTGTTGCATTTAAAGCAGGCAGTGCTTGGCAAAACATACATGCTGAAATACCAAAGAAAGCGCTGGGCAGGAAGAAATATAAAACATTTGCTGCCCTTTAAAGAGGAGAGGATACTTGGCGATCTTCCCCTCGCCTTTCCCTCCTGAAGCCCTGGCCGTTCAGCCCGCTGTTCCCACAGCCTGCATGCCCTTGCAGCAGTCTGTTGCCCGACAGCCAATTTTAATTAGGTTTCTCTTATAAAACTGAAATGTGGAACAGTGAAATGCTGTCAGCTCAGACCTTCAGCTGTGACTCTCCTGAGAGCAGAGGGAGGCAGGTCCAGGGAAGGGGGTCCGGGCTCGAGCCGAAACCCTCGGTCAAACGGCAGCGTGGCTCTTCCAGCCATGGGGAGATGTGCCCGGGCTTCTCGCTGAGCTCTCCCCAGGTACGAGGGGCAGGGAAGCAGGTTGTGATGGAGGCTCTGCGGAGAGGGGTGAAGTCAGAGTGCTGTGCATGCATCCGCTCTTGCTCTGCAGGGGGAAGGGGGGTGGAAAATGGCTTTAACGAAGTGGTGTGTGGCGACCAGAGCTTCTCTGCCGGAGCAGGGTGGGCTGCCTCCCTGCCTGGGGGACAGAGGATAAATCTGACCTTCACCAGTTGTCTGCTCTCATGGAAAGAAATTCAGATTTCTCTGTGGCCGTGGAGGGAGGCTGAGCACAGCTGAGTGCCCTTTTTTCAGGCACCACACGTGGAGGGGGGCTGGGGTTTACTTGGGCGTTGTTACGCAGTGATTAAAGCATTTGTGCAGCAAACAGGGACGTTGCTGCAAGCAATGGCCTGAAATCTAAGGGCTGGAAGATTGTTCAGCAGAGCAGGCTGCGGGAGCGGGGGGATGGCGGTGCTCTGCCCCACCGATGCTGTGTGCGCCGCAGCCCCTCTCAGCGCTCAAGAGGGGGGCAGAGCTGCCATCTGAGGGAGCCTTCCTCCTCCTCCTCCTCCTGCTGTGGGGGTGTGCTGGGAGGTGAGGTCAGGAGGGTGCTGTAACATGTGTGATTTCTGCTCCCCCACCTGATGTGGCTTCTGTTGCCCTCTGCTCCCACCTGTCCCCACAGGGCTGTAATGTCATGGAAGACCAGGACCTTCGGGACATTGGGATCGGTGACCCGCAGCACCGTCGGAAGCTCCTCCAGGCAGCTCGCTCCCTCCCGAAGGTCAGCACCAGCATCCCTCATGTGAAGCAGGGACAGGGCATTGCCCAGCACAGCTGTGAAAGCAGAGGAAACAAAAGCCAGTCCCTGTGATCCACGGAGGGATCACGGGGGCTGTGGGAAGGGTTTTGGGAATAGCAGGGAGGAGGAGGAGGAATATATTGGTCCACCAAGCTGTGTGGATGGGATGACGCCGTGCTGGGGAGAAGGTGGCTGTCCCACCTGCCAGTCTTGATCTCAAATGCATTCCCTACTTATACAGTGATTTTTTTTGTTTTTTTTTTTTTTTTCATTTTTTACTTTAAAGCCACTAGTAGAGACGATGGTGGCCTTTAAACAGATTTTAATTGATGCTGTATGCCTCAGGATCCCAGCCCCCTGGGGCTTTTAACCCCTTTCTTGTGCTTTTACAGTTGAAACCCCTGGGCTGTGATGGGAACAGCCAGCCTTCAGTTCCCGCATGGCTCGACTCTTTGGGGCTGCAGGATTACATTCAGTCCTTCCTCTCGAGTGGCTACAGCTCTATTGACACTGTGAAAAACCTCTGGGAGCTTGAAATAGTAAATGTGAGTATTGCCTTTCTCTTGCCACAGTGCTGAGCTCTGAGGCTGTGACTTGCAGGGAGTCGTGGTAAATGAGAGCACTGCTGCTCAAAGAGGGGAAGCTTTGCTCGTGCCGAGGGCAGGAAAGCCCACAGTGACCATGGTCTTGCCCTCCAGGTCCTGAAAGTGAATCTGCTCGGCCATCGGAAGAGGATCATCGCCTCCCTGGCAGACAGACCGTATGAGGAGCCACCGGCAAAGCCACCACGGTTCTCACAGCTGAGAGTGAGTCACTGTTTGTGTTCCCTGCTGGGCTGATGTGTCTGTGCAGAGCGTGCTTGGCAGTGGCCGGTGTGCTTTCTTCTGCCCTGGCTCTCCTTCACTTTCCTGCCTTTCTTTCAAAGAACTCAACCCAGGTCTGTCAGGAATAATTGTCTCCCTTCTGATTAGCAGTTATCACCTCTGGGGGCCTCACAGATCTGTAGAGGATGTTTACTGAGAGCTCAGGTCGTGGATGGGTGTCCAGGCTCAGAGGGGAAGGCACGTTCAGCCTTAACTCTGCTGCTTTCATGCACAAGAAATCGTGCCTAGCAAAATCAATAAAAAAGGGGGGGAAAAACCCCTACAGTGTCAATATTTAAGTTAAAACTCCTTTGAAGTATTGAGATTAATAAGCATAGAGAGTGATCTTTGAAAATCACATTGCTTTTTAAAAAAAAATGAAAGGGTAAAATCTAAATGGCTTGTTTCTTATTAAAACAAATCGATTTGACCTGGAAGCTTGCATTACTCCTGGTTCTCAGATACTTGGTGGTTTTGGAAGAAAGTTCTTGAAGCATTGAGGCAACTGCACATCTGGCTGTGCGGAGGAGGGAGTGTTTTGTGTTAAATAGTTCCCATGGATGCACCTTGGCTGCTGGTGGTGCTGATGCAGAGCCCAATACTCCCACTCTGAGCATGGTCGAGCAGAACTTGGGAAGTGCAACAGCCAGGCTGGCTCTGACTTGGCCGGAGCACCTGGAGCACTTGAGCAGAGTAACAACACATTACAGATTTGATGTTGTGCTGTACAAATTCTGCTATGGCTGGGCCCCACACAGCAAAAGTCGCTGTTCGTTTGGACAGGCGCGTTCTAGCTGAAGTGGTGGATGAGTTTACCAACTCTTAGCTTGCTTCTTTGTGGGTCAAACTCCATTTTCCCCTGTGCAAAACAAAGCTGAAGTGTGTGAACACATCAGTGCTGGGAGAAATCTTAACACAGACGGTTGTATCCGTTCAGCTTTTCACCTTATCGACTCCAGCAACCCAAGCAGAAAATACTCACGCAGACATGACCCTGCTATTGAAATGAGTGGGGGAAGATGGTACTCAGCCCTTGCAGGTCAAATTCTGGATC
Organism: Aramus guarauna; assembly: GCA_013400195.1. Taxonomy (NCBI): domain Eukaryota; kingdom Metazoa; phylum Chordata; class Aves; order Gruiformes; family Aramidae; genus Aramus; species Aramus guarauna. The sequence continues at coordinate 870,055 of VXBL01003098.1, forward strand.
CCTGCCCCATGGGAAACGGCAGGCAGCTCCTTCGGATTGGGTGCCTCCATGCAATCCGGGTGCCTGCGCTAAACGGGTGGCAGGGTGTTATTCCCACCTCTGGGCCCTGTGCTGAAGGGGAACACCAAGCTAACTTTCTTCCCCTTGTCTCCTGGCCAGATGTGAGGCAGCCTTCCCACAGGCAGGAGTGTGATGTGGCTCAGCTGGTGGGATGGGATGCAGCTGGGACCTCATGTTCTGATTACGCTGGTTAGGAATCAGATCTGTCTCCCTGGGCAGGCTTCTCTAGAGCTCTTGCTCTCACTGCCAAATAGCACTTGATGTGATTTGTGGATGTTGGTTTGTTGGTGGGTTTTTTGTGGGTTTTTTTTCTGTGGGAGTGGCCACCTTTGGATATCAGGCCCTTCATTATTGGGGTTGGCTGGGAGAGGAGCCATTGTGTTAGTTGTTCTTCCTGAAAACTGACGTTTGAGAGCTGACTTTGCCAAAACCTGTTAAGCTCACAGGTAAACCTGTGAGCTCGGGAGCAGAGCGGCATGCCGCAGAGGGCAAGCGTGTCATGCGGCTTCCTCCCAGTGTTTGCAAATCAGCTTCCTGGAGCAGGATATTGGGAGTGATTGGAGTTTCCCCATCCCAAACATCTGGTCCTTGCCTTCCTATAGAGCTTTTCCCTCTTCCCTTGGATTCCCAAGGCTTTTCAACCAAAACAGTCTTAGCTGAAGTGAGTTGGGCTGCTGCACACTGCTTGCTCATACTGGGGATTTTTTAGGAAAGGTACTAAAAAAAAAATAGGGGGTTCACACTGGTGCCACACGAGAGCGTGTGCTCAGGAGCTGGGAGGGTGCCACATACAAACCCTGCACCTTCACCCCGCTGCTGAGCTGCCCCCTTTTCAGACAACAAAAGCCCGGAGGGGCAGCAGCCAGCTGTGGATCTGTGCTTCTCCAAAGCATCCTCTTGAGACCAATGAGACTAAAGGCGGGTTGTTGGGGTGGGGGAAAGAGAAGTCCTTTGGTGCAGCATCAGCTGATTGATATGCTGGATGGGAAGGCTGTGTAAGAGAATGGGCCATTTGCAGCATTTCCTGGTGCTACAGCTGGTGCGATCCAGAGCCTGGCTCCGGCGTGGGGAGCGGAAGGACGTCAATGGCAAATTAAGCAAGTCCGTTGAATAGGACTAATGCGTGTTGCAGCTGTGAGCTTCCCGCATTTTCTGCTGGGCCGGTTGGCACGTACAGGCAGCGAATCTTGCCTGCAGTAAGAGCCAGGCTGTCAGGCATCTGGGCTGATCTCTCACTGGGCTCCCAGGGCTTCTCTCCTGGGGTGGCTGATCATCAGCGGCTTTGAGTGCTTCGCTTAGTGCTTTAGCAGAGCCAGTTCATCTCTAAACACACTGCTCACAGCTCCGTGTGTCTCCTGCCCTCCTGGGATGAGCTCCTGGGAGGCAGAGGTGTGCTTAGCAGAAAGGGCTGCAGACCTGAACCTATCCTGGAGCAAATCAGGGGTATCATGTGGAAAATAAATGGTGGGATTGACAACAGTGGGGCAAGAGCCTGCAGAGCAAAGGCTGCCCTCATTAACGCTGCTCGTTACACCCTTCGTGTCAGACACTGTAAAGGGGAGTGAGGGGTGGGCACGGCTGCAGCGCAGGCTGACCGGGATGGTTCGTGGTGTCTCCTTGTTTCAGTGCCAGGACTTGATGTCCCAGACATCGTCACCCCTAAGCCAGAACGACTCCTGCACGGGCAGATCTGCCGATCTCCTGCTGCCCTCCGGGGACACTGGGAAGAGACAACATGACCGTGGCACCGAGGTTGCTCCCTACTCCAGAGTTGAGCACTACAAAGCACAGGTCAGTGGGTGCTTTTGTGTGTCCTGGGGGCCCCTCTGTGCAGCTCAGTGCAGGCTCCCCCCTCTCTGGGACCAGTGAGGAGGCAGGGTGATGCGTGGAGAGCCAGGTCAGGCACAGCCTTGAGCATTAGAGCCCGTGGTTTGTTTATGCCTTGGTCTCACCTTGAAAATTGGTGACTCTTGCAGCGTGCTGCCTCCTCCCAGCCCCTGTGGGATTTGGCTGTTGCGAACCTCAATTGCATCCACCCAAAGAGCCCTCGTGGGATCCGTGTTTCAATCCAGTTTGACCCTGTTGTGGCTTCACGTCTGTGTTTCCTCCCTTCCAGGAGGACCGTCGGGAGTCAAAGCTGACCCTGCGCCCCCCGAGCCTGGCTGCCCCATACGCCCCAGTCCAAAATTGGCAGCACCAGCCGGAGAAGCTCATCTTTGAGTCCTGCGGGTACGAGGCCAATGTAAGTGGCTTTTGGCTTGTGGAGATGGTGAGGATGAGGAGGACCTGGGGTCAGGTTGTTGCGGGTGGAGTTGTCACACTTCCCCCCCACCCTGGGTGACCTGTTCCCCCCAGCCGCGGCTGCCAGCCGCTCACAGGGCTGTGGCATTGCCTTGGGCTTGGCAGGTTTCCTGCCTGAAGCCTTTAACATCTCTCCCTCTTCCAAACAGTACTTGGGCTCCATGTTGATCAAAGACCTCCGAGGGACAGAGTCTACGCAGGACGCCTGTGCGAAGATGAGGGTACAGAGGCCACAGGGACGGGGGTGCATGATGTGGAGTGGGGGGGGCTGGGTTCGCTTCAGATCCCTGTCCCTCCCCTCTGCTTCCGCCAAAAGCAGGCTTTCCTCCTCCTGGTCCAAGACCCCCAAGGCCTGTCTTTGTGGGGCAGTGGGCCGAGGAGGTGGTGAGGAAGGGAGCATTTATTCACAACTAATCACTCAAATGTTCTTGTTTCTGAAGAAATCCACAGAGCATATGAAGAAGATCCCGACCATAATACTGTCCATCACATACAAAGGAGTGAAGTTCATCGATGCCTCTAACAAGGTGAGCTTCAGATGCCTTGAAGCTTGTGTCTGGAGGGACAAGACATGCAGTACCTGCCTTGGGCGCTGCAGGTCCTATCTAGTGGCTTCAGAAGCCACGGCTGATCCTGAGGACCCCAGCTTCTCAGGACTACAGGAGAGCGCCAAGGCAGTGATGGCTGCCCGAATGCCGAAGGCTTGGCAGACTGGCCAAGTGTGAACCGTGGTGCCATTTATTCCTGCCATGGGAGGGAGCCAGGACTGGTCTGGCTGAGAGACCCCCCTCCCTGCCAGTACCTGGTTTGCTCCCTGTCCCAGTACACCCTTGCCACGACCACTGTTTGCCGGGTGTATTTGCCATCACCAGAAGGGTGATGGGTGCTTGTGGTTGACCCTGGCAGAATGTCATTGCTGAGCATGAGATCCGGAACATCTCCTGCGCTGCTCAGGACCCCGAGGATCTCTGTACGTTCGCCTACATCACCAAGGACCTGCAGACCAGCCACCACTACTGCCACGTCTTCAGCACCGTGGATGTGGTGAGTGGGTTATCACGTCTCATCTCCCGGTGCGCTGCAGTCCTTTGCAGTCAACTTGTTTCATCACTCAGCTTTACGGGCAAGTCATAGAGCAGGATCTGGTCTGTTCAAGGGTTCTCTTACCTGTTTCTACCCTAAAACATTCCTTTCAGAGTCCTGGTTTAAAACGCTTTTACTTTGGAGCTCTGTCAACAAGGAGAATATTTGTCTGGCTTCATTACTGTAGTCTCCTGTGCTGAATAAAGCAGGGCAGGAATTTTTCCCTCCTGGGGAATATGCTGTGAACAAAACTCTAATACGGTCTCAATTATGTTGAGCGTAATAGGCTGATTTAACAGCCTTTTTAGTTTGCTGAAAGTGTGGAAGCATAACTTGCTTTTATTCTTAGGCAGAATCGGCTGTACAAGATGTTTGGCTTTTTCAAGAGAAATGCAAAACGCTGCTAAACTGCGATGCTTACGGGGTTGTAGCCAGCTTGCAGGTGGTCCTGCCAGCCGGGGCTGTGTGAGCCTGGAGGTAGCACGGTGCTAGCTCCCCCACAGGGCAGGAGCTCCGTGGCTTTGCCAGGGACACAGCAGGACATGACCTGCTAACGGAAAGGTGACGGGCTCTGCTGAGGTCTGCATCTCCAGAGCAAGCTGCTGAGTGCGTGGACTCTGTGCAGGATGAGGTAGCTCATATGCACCTAATGGCTTTGTGTTCTTTGTGGTCTCTCTGAAGAACCTGACATATGAGATCATCCTGACGTTGGGGCAGGCGTTCGAGGTTGCCTACCAGCTGGCCCTCCAAGCCCAGAGAGCGAAGCCTCTGGGTGCTGCAGCAGGAGAAATGATCGAAACAAAATCTTCCAAACCGGTGCCTAAACCACGAGCTGGCATGAGGAAATCTGCAGTACGTATGTGCGATCTGCGTGGTCCAAGCTGGGATTTCTTTTGGGCACTGCGTGCTTAAACCTCCCGCTTCATGGGGGAGGGAGCCCCGATGCGGACGAAGTACTTGAGTTGCTTCAGGCACCACTGATACTGCAGTGTCTGTGGCTCTGCCACCAGCCCTGCTGCCATGCTAGGGCTTCCCCGGTAGGGTGAGGGCGAGCAGAGGTGGAAATAGCCCGGGTGGGGTGGGGGTGAAGTGCCCTGCTGGGTCCAGCGCAGCTTCCGTGTGCAAACGCTGCAGAGCCACAGTAAGATCAGTAGGTAACACGCAGTTTGCAGCACGGGAGTGCCCCTGAAGCCAAAACCAGCCGAGTGGAGCTGCTGAGGAGCAGGGTCTGCTGCATAAGCCATTGCCTTCCTTTAATGTCTCCTTTTGTCTGTGTTCTGCTTGCTCCCCCCGCTCAGGTGCCGCTCCCTCCCGACACTCGCTGTTGTTACTGTCACACCTGTACAACTCACCGCCCCTCCTACCTGCCGCTGCAGTCTGTTAGTCCCGGAGCTAAGGTCTTTACCCTTCTTCCTGCTGTCTTCCATTACGAACCGACCCGGGCTGCCCCAGCCACCACCGGCCCGCCTGCCCCCCCGCTTCCCACATCCCCTGCTGTGGTCCTGTGTCCTGCCTTGCTGCTGTCTTCCCTCCCTGCTCATTCCAGGGCTGTGCCACGGGCTCAGATGAACCCCAGGGACAAACTGCTCATATCCGTCCCTGCTGATGGAGAGTGGCAGCTCTCAACTAACCGCGTTGCTCTTTCTGGTGTTGTTAACCTTCCTGTAGGATCCTGATTTAGGAGGACAAGATGAGAGCGCCATGCTTGGTCAGGAGAGTAAATCACATGGGAGCTCACCTGCTAGGAGCTGTCTCCCTCTCTCTCCCTCTGCCTCTTTTTTTTTTTTNTCAATTTTCCATGCTTGTTTGTGAGATGAAGTGAAGCTGTCGCTAATGGTAATAGGGGCTTGCAGGCCTAACACAGGAAGTCATCTCAGGGTGCTGGGTTGAGACTGACACAGCCAGACATGTTTTAGCTGTGAAAGACTCAAATGCCCCCCCAGTGAGAGCTGCTTCCCCGCACACGTGCACGTTTTTGGGATGGGCATTAGGCAGAGCAGCAGCCTCTCCGTGCTTTGAATCCCCACTCGTTCTGTCCCAGAAGCATGGGTGACCTAACACGCTCTTTCTCTCCTTAATTTCTAGCTGGAGCCCCCTGAAGCAGACCAAGACTCCCAGTCTCATGCCAGTGTCTCCTGGGTCGTGGACCCCAAACAGGACTCCAAGCGGACCCTCAGCACTAAGTATGAGACCACTATCTTCTAAAGCAAACACACCCCGTGTCCACCTAGTCTAACCGTGCCTTTGCGATCTGATCTGTCTGCTGTTCTAAACTCCCTCTTCCTCCAGCTGCTCGCACTGAGCCCCACGTAGGCACTACGTCAAAGGCAGCAGCACTTAGGAGACTGTAGACTTAAACGGCTTTTGTACCTGATCACTACTGAACACTGTGAATTCTCCTTACTCGGAAACAAGGGTAACATGCTGTTAGATACCTGTGAGGTGGGAGGTGCAGAGGGATGCAGGCTGGGGGAATCGGAGATGTGGATCCAGGAAGCCGCCTGCTGTTTTCACGTCTTTCCCCTCGCTCTGGCACTGTGAATCCCTGGGGCAATGTGATGCTCCCCAGGCCTTTTTTTCTATTTCACCTTCTTATCCTTGGACTGATGGAGACCTCTTGTCTCTGCGGTGCACGCACTCCCTCCTCCTAGATCCTCTTCTTCCTGACTGAGCCACGGCTGTGTACTGTTCCAGTGAACTCACCCCTCTTCTTACCTGCCACTCAAATCGACACTAACCACTGTGATGCTGTCTGCGAATAGCACACGTTCACTAGATTTCCTCACAGGGACCCTTGCCCCTGATCTCTCCCCTCGAAGCCCAGAGCAGAAAACTTGCTCCAACAGGAGAGCTGGTTTGGGCTAGGGGTGATCGTTCCCACTGTGAGCTCTGTCCCCTCTTGAAGATGAGGTGCAGTTTTGGTTGCATGCATTTCAGTCCCTTCTAGGATTTTAGTTCCTCTCCCCACCACCCCGTAGTCTTTCTGTTTACACTCACCAAACTTCTCATGAGCTATGGGCACAGTTCTCACTTGGCAGATTGTGAAGAGGTTAAGCTTTTAAAGGCACGTGTTGTTGGCCCCGTGCTGGGAAGGAAAGGTGTCTGAGAGGGGCTGGATACTGCGCTGCGAGAGGTCTGGTAAAGCAGACAGAGCTCTGCTGTGTTCGGCAGGTGTACCGCCATTGTACTTTTTTTTTGTTAAAGGGAGAAACATGAGTGAAATCAGTCTGCTGCCGATCCCAAAGCTCGTTTTCAGTCTACAAACCATTGCACAATGAGGGCTATAGGGATCTTGAAACATCTGTCACCTTCCATCCTTGAGAACGAGGGTTTCATGTGGAGATGGCCGGTGATGGGCACCTCTGCCTTTTCTGGCTGTTTCTCAAGTGCACAGGATTTTCCTCTGGGAAAACATCCCCATTTCTGTGTATCTCAGTAGAAGCAGCTTTTAACTCCAGAATATGACTGGGAATCATTTGTGTGAGACTGCAGGGCACTTGGCAGAGGTCGGAGCAGGGCTGGGACAGGTCCGGAAATGCCATACAGTGGTTCAGGACCCAGTGAAAGCCCCAGCAAGCCATCTGCAGTCCTGCCCCTGGTTCCTTCCCTTGCGTTTGCAAAGCTCACAGAGATGAAACTGAGGAGGAGGATGATCCAACGAGTAACAGCGCTGGGAGGCAGGATTCCTACCCTGGTACTGCTTCTCCCTGACTTGCTGTGTGTCCAAGGAACTTTGCCTCTCTTTACCTCAGTTTCCCACGTACGGGACAGGGACGTACTTACCCACCTCTCGGGGGTGCGAGGCTCGCTCCGTTGGCAGAGCAGTTGTAAGCCCCTTTAGTGAAAGGCTCTGCGACTTCCACACCATGGCAGCAAACCCCCGACACTCAGCCTCACTCTTCTGACAGATGACGCACCGAACTCGCGCAGATGGCCTCGTAGCAAAGCTGCATCTTGGACCCTGACCAACTCCTCAGGCAGCGGCCACTGCACCTTTCCTGGGGAGAGGGGCTGCAGCCGTGTGGTCACTGGGCTGCACAGAGCTTGCTGATACGCACCTTGATGTGAGTGTCTGAACTCATCCTGGGGTTTGCATCTTGGCAAAATCCCCTCACAGCCCAATTTTGGGGCAACAGAGCTGTGCTCACGTCTGCGTGAGGTGTCTGGGTGACATCTTAGACATCATCGGGGAAAAGAGTGCACTCAGATCTCCAGTAAAGCTCCATTTCCAAAATAGCTTTTAGAATTTACTGCAAACCTCCCTTCACGATCACCAGTTGTCATCAGTGGGGAGCATTCAGAACAGCGGCCCTGGGTTATTTGCACCTGGTATTTAGGGGCCAGAAGAAGCTTGTCCGAGTTTTGCTGAGGCTTTAGAGCCCTTGCCTCAAAGCTTCTGTTTCCCCAGACTTGTGGTGAAATCTGATGTTTCAAAATCTTTATTTAGCTCTTTCTCAGGAAGGAGTTTGATCTCCCAAGTGATTTGTGGCTTAATGACACTGAGCGGCAAACTGACTTCAAAATAAGGACCAGGCTAGTAAGAACCCAAGTGAGAGGACCAAAACGATTGTCTTAAAGCAGGGGAGAAGGTGGTGGGAAGGAAAGCTTAGTCCAGTACGTATATGCCATGGAGCCCCTTAATGTAGAGCCAGTGCTCCTCTGCCTGAAGACCCCAGAGCAGAGGCTGCGCTGCAGTTGCCTGAGGTGCTGCAGTGCTGTCCTGCCAGCCGGAGCGCTGTGGGCAGCAGGATATTGCTGCACCTGAGGTGCTCTGGGAGGTCAGTTTGGGTTTGATCAGCATCTTTCCAAGCTGTAAGAGTGCCCTGAGAGCTTCTATAGCCTTCAAAGAGAAACTGAATTAGGATGGTAACACAGTTTCTACATATAAGCATTTACCGTGCAGTTGCCCACATGTACACCTGACTTCAGAGGGTCTGAGCTCCCGCATCTCCCCCTGCGTTCAGCTGGGAAACACCGGTTCCTCAGCACCTCCAAAAGCACGTCATTAGAGCATGTGCCTTTCTACGGGTGCCCATCCAAACCCAGCTGGGATCACAGGCAGCCCTGCCTACACTACAGAGCTTCCGCTGTGTCCATAACCCTCACGGTTGTGTCTCATCTCCTGGCCATCTGCCTCGTCTTTCCCAGCACTTGTTTTTTGTATGACTCGGAAATCATTCATTCCATTATCTTCCTTTCTGTTTGCCTCTGAAAAGCTGATCTCCGGGCAGCTGTCTCCTACCACGGAAATGTAGTAACGGGGCAGAGAACCTAAGAAGCAGTGGCCTGCTGAGACGAAGATCATCTCCATCTGGTGCTGGTGTCTGCCTCGGAGTCAGGGCATGGCTGTTCAGTGAGGGCTCCCAGAGCAGAGGGGGGAGAGGGATCCCAGCCACCAGCTGAGGAAAGCAGCTCTCTCCATTTCTAGCAAAGGAAAGTTGAGACTTCTGAGAGCGATGTCACCTTTTCTAGTTTGAGACAAATGTCCTTTGACCTGTTTTGGTTTGGGTTTCTTTGGTTTTGTTGGGGTTTTTTTAACATGTGAAATAAGACAGAGCAAATCCAGTTCATGGTTTAAATGTAGCACTGCAGTTGTTTTGGTGAGGGGAAAAAAAGATTAATCCTTATTTACTGGGAATCCATGCAGTCCAGCAAGGAGTACAGTAGAAAGTCTTAGCAGTGGGAGTGGTGTGCACATCTCTGACGGTACTTAAATTTGCTTCAATTCTGGGTGAACAGTAAAGAACGCCAAATTCTTGGAAATAACTTCCTCCAGCGTGAGAAGCCTTGCAGGGTAAGTCTGCATCCATCCTTTGTTTTCAAAGCTACTCCACACTTTTATAGCAAATGGAAATAACTTAAGGAAAAGAGTCTGCAAAGGATCTTTCACCCCAGAGTGGTTGCAGCCAAGTATTACCGATGGTACAAAGCTTCCTTCCCCTACAGAGAACTGTTGCATTGCAATACTTGACGTTTCTATGGCAAGGACACAATTTCTCCCCATTTACGCACTGAATTCCTAGAGACGACTCCCTTCTCCAGCCTCTTGTGCACCTGTCTCATTTTTAAATGCAGTTATGCCCTGAAGGGTTGGGTTTGTTTTGTTTTTTAAAAGTATATTCAATTGTGATTTAGCACTTTTTTGATACTAGCTCATTATTTAATTAGTGCAACAGTTTCAGAAGATGAATAAGGAGTTAAATTTTGGGCATTACACTGAAACAGTCCATACCCGAGGATAAATCATATCAACCTGAAGATGGCTTTGGTCATCCAAGTCCGGTGTCCCCAAATACCACCATGAAAGTGCTGTGTGCTTACTTTTCTTTCAAATTACGAGTATTTAACAGTAGTTTTGGCTGTGACTGGTGTGGGGTTTTTCACATTACTGTTCCCCTCAAGGGAGAGATGTTAAAATGGTTGCGACTGTAATTATTCAGATGCAAAAATGTAGCACAGCACTTTTGTTATAATCTCGGCAGGCATTGTAATGGCTGGGGATGTGGTACCCTGCTGCTTTACCAGAATGATATGCCCAAATAATTTGTTTAACTCCAGTTGCTGCTGTATGTCAGGATTTCATTTAGTCTCTCTCTAGCCAGTAAGGCTGGCAGAGAACCGTAATCCCAAGGGCATAGACCTGTAAACGATTAGGAGGGGGAAGTGAAGATTTTTTTTTTAAGTTGATGAATTTAAGAAACCTAACATTCCTTGTTATGCATATGTTGCAATCCATACTGGTGTAAATGTAAATATTTGGTGTGTTGGCAACAAGTCTTTTTGGAGAGATTGCAAATTGAACCTCTGCTTGGGAGGAGGGGCACCTTTGTTTTTGATGCGTGAGCTTTTTGAAGGTTGGCTTGGAGGTAACGTGGTGATGAAGACTCCAGTCTTCAGGGGACCGGGCTTGGCGACCCTGGTGGTCCTTTCCAGTCCTGTGTAATCCTCTGGTTGTCTTTAGTGATCCAACAGTTCTTTAGCCAGATACTCTCTTTCTCACTTCGTAGACAAAGCAATTGTTTTGGCAGTGCATCTCCCTTTTTATTTCAATGGGGTTTCTCAAGGTACTTGCATGCCAGATACCGATCCTGGACCATGCCAATCACCTGCTCCCCATAACCTGTTAACCCATCCATCATCGCACAGTATTCTGTCTCTTCCTCCCTACAGGGTTTCATGGTATCTGGAGGAAAGGGCCCTATATTTCTGGTGCTGAATATGACTTTGAATCAAAATGCATCTGCTGTACGATCTGCCTGGGAAAAGGCAGGGCTGCCCTGGGCCTTGTTCCCCTCTTTACAGACAGATTCTATTGTACATTTTGGTTTGTGCGTGGCATGAGTCCAGGTTGAGACCTCAAATAAATAAACTAAGACACAGAGTTGTCTTCTTTTATATAGCAGAGGATGACTTTTTTTTCTCAAATTGAAGCTGCTTTATCCTTTTTAATTTTGTATTTACAAGGAAAAAAAAAAAAAGCTAATCTTAGCTGCTCAGCTGTCTTTGAACTTGCTTTGGGATTGTTCTTTTTAGAAGAAATTATGCAACTTTTGTGGGGTATGTGCCTGTCCCCTCCCAGGGAGAAGATAGGGCACCTTCCAGGATGTACCTCTACTGAAAAATCTGTACCTTCACCAGGCTGCTGAGACATGGAGCAGATGCCAAATAGTCCCTCCAAACACACCCAGTTCTGTGCAGCTGGATTGGAGTTACTTGCTTTACTGCTCCTTTGCCCCACTTCAGGAGTTTCTAGCAGCAGAATTTCCCCTGGCTTTCTTCTGCTCACATCATTTCCATGCCATCAGATCTTTATTTTAGCGCAAGCAGTGTTTGCAATGCTGTCTTGTTGCAAAAAGGTTCCCCCTTTTAGGTCTCCTATTGGCATTACTTACTGCATTTTTTTTTTATTTTTTTTTTAAAGAAAGTAACTGTGCTGCTCTTGCAAAGTCAATCTAGCTCAAATATTTTTCTTACCCATGCAAGAATAACCTGAGATTCCCTAACAGGGCAGAGAACGGTCAGGTTCAGTTTGCAACGTAGACATTTTTGCTAATTGTGATGTATGGCAGTGGGACTGATTTGTAATACAAATGTTATTTAATCTGTCTGTATTTTGATACTTGAATTTCCTTTTATTTCCTGTATATACAATTGTTAATCTGTTCAAATTTGTCTGAATTTTAAACATCTTGTGGTACCAAACATAACCAATCTGTGCAACAACATAGACTGACCTCACTACAACAAGGCGAGATTGTAAATATTCCTGGGCTTCCAGCAGTCGTTTTGTTGTTTTCATAATTGTACAACTTAGAACAGACTGAATTAATAAACAAACTTAGACACGTATTTGCCCCGTTGTCACTGTGACTTCATCATTACACCAAAGTCTCCTGGTCAATCTGTGCTAAAGCAATGTTATTCTCATCTGACCGCTGACCTGCGAAGGGAAGAGAGAAGGGGAGTTTAATTAGCACTTTGCCTGCACTTCTCTGTTTTGTAAATCCAAAAAACAAGAAAATGGCAGTGTTGTGCAGAGAGGACACGCCGCAGTTGTGGAAGCGGAGGACGGGGCACTGATAAGCTGGGAGCAGCCCTGCTCTCGTTCCTTGGCAGCAGAATCGGGGGGTTGTGCTATCCTGAGGTGTGCAGAGTGCTGGCTGCTGAGTAGTCGCTTGAGTGGAAGCTGCTTTTTGCAGTAAGTCATAATGACCCCAAATATTAAATACTAAAGTATTTTGAGACAAACTAAATTTATGCATAAAAATGCATCTACAATGTTCTGTTAGAGATAGACCTACCTATAGCAGGATGACTCCAACCTCTTTGTATGTTCTCCACACGATGGTGAGAGAAGCTCATTTTTAGTCCTGCTAACGTACATCTCCAAGGATTCTTCCATTGGGGACTGTCAGGACCCTAATTTACTAATGATAAACACTAAAATTACTTTTCTACAGCATGGCATTAACGGATTCATGTAACTACTATAACAATTTGCACAGCCATTATATATATTATTTACCCAGCAAAGAGTTTTGTCTTGCCAAGAAGTAGGACATTTTCATTATGTAAAATTAGAGCAAGAAATCCAGACATTTAAATACAGGTGAAGTCAAGTAAAATCTGGCTGATGTAAAGTACTAAATACACCAGGGATTGCTAAATTTATACCATATGTTCCATTTCTAATAATTTAGTAAGTCAGGTTTTCAAGCTAACATTGAAATATATTGAGCAGTTTTAATGATCTTAAATACCATGTGGCTTTATCAAATGCAAATAGTGGCTCTGCACTTTTGATTAACACTTCAGCAAAGCAGGTTACTGGCCCATGGCAGAATTAACACCTTGAATTAAAAAAAGCTTAAGCTGCACTGCAGTTTTGAGCTCCACATCCCGTTGCCTTCCCCACCAAATAAGTTTTTTTGGTAAAAGAAGCAACTACCTTTTGTAGTTGTGAGGTTTAGGCAGATAGTGACATGCCAAGAGTCACTTTCCAGTAGCAATGCTGGTCTGGGTGGATTTGCCTGATTTGATTTTTACAAGCTGAAGCATGATTTGAGAAATTGTTCCACCCCTGCCTGGTACATGGTGAAGATGATCAGAAAGAATCCATTCCTGCAGCTGAGAGAAGCACCTCCCTGAGAATTCCTGAGTAGTATGGTCCAAACACCTGCCTGTTGTGGCAGATCATGCTTCCAAACCTGTGCCCAACTTCCTGAATGGAATCAAGGCCCTTTGGGAAATCTTTCTGAGAATTCTGTCCATCAGGGGAAATGAAAAGGCTGAGGAAGGAATGAATCCACTGCTCTGTAGGCAGCAAAAATACAAAAAGAAAAATCAACAATCAACTTTTGCACAGAAAGCTAGTTTTGAGACAAAGGCTTCCTCATGCAGTCAAGAGCGGATCTGAGGATAGCTGCATTGTGCTGGGATGTCATGGACAAGTAACACTCCGGATGGATTCAGGGACAGAGTGGATTATTATGTTCCTCTTCCAAATACTAAGCAGATGAAATGGCACCCAGCACAGGGGCCAAGGTGAAACTGTGTGACACAAGGAGAGTACCCAAGCATCAGGTGTACTTGCCTTGTTTTCACTTTGTCCTGGGTAGCTGCTTCTAACGATGGCTCTCGCTGGGGTGCTTGGGCTTAACAATGGTCAAATCCAGCACACCTAGTGTTAAAGTGGAACAGGTCAACAGTGAAGATTTTTTCACCCACTCTTAGAGTTTTTGTACTGCATTAAAGTGTGGAGCATCTTAGAAGTGTAATGGAATACAGAACTTCAGAGCCCAGGATTTATCTTGCCTGCCGCAGCAGCATTTTGAAATTGAAAGCATTCAAGAAGCCTCTCCAAGGAACACAGAGCTGAGATTCAACTACCCAGCTGCTTCAAATGTTCTTGCACTTGAAGCAAGTATGTGGAAAATGCTGATAGTGGCCAAGAGTGCAGGTAAGACATGGGTTCAATTTTTAGATATGGAAGGGGGAAGGCTGTCTCATTCTGCAGCTTCTAATGCCACACCATTGGCAAGTCCTTGCCATCACACGCTGCCCAAGCTGTAGTTTATCGAGGTTTGGTTTAGGCTATTAATTCAGCCTTCTGAATTACATCAAAACAAAACAGCCTGCTCTGACATGGAAAGAATAAACCCAAATAAACAGTGTGGTGGAGTCCACACAGGCTGGGAAGGATACTTAACTAGATGAAGTAATGGGCAGGAAGAACCTCACCTTATTTTCATAGCTGATAAAAGCTAGTCTTCCATGTGGAAATAATCTTTCCTGTAGCATACTCACTGCCTGTGGCACTGCAATCTGATGCAGAGTTAGCATTCAGAGTACTAATAAAAGGTCAAAATAACCAGCTCTTACCCAAAATGTTTGAATAAATATTTTGATGGAGCAGCATTCTAGGGCAGCTGGTTAGCTGAATACCAAGCAGTGTACTCCCTAGGGATAAATATTATTTAAAGACCTTAGCACAGTGCTTTACAACAGCCAGTGATTAAGCTCTCACTCTATATGCTAGCGTGAAGATAGCAATGCTACCTAGGAACAGACGTTGCACTTGGGCCTGTTTAGCTTTTAACAAGGATGGGAGGATTTAAGAGATTTTTTTTTTTCAAAGCAATTACTCTTTGGGAGCGTTTCAGGGTAGAATAGGAAAACCAAGGCAGTTTCTAAACCTAGCTTCCCTGACCCTCTTCTCCTGTGCAGACTATGTGGAAGGGCCAGACACTGAACTCAGCTCCCACCCTCAAGCGGTAGTTCTGCTCAATCCAGGGAGCTTGCTTTGCTAGGACCGATCCTAGACCTGTCCTGCATGCTCCAGGGTCATTAGCCTAAATCTAAGTTGTGGCCTACAGGTGCAAAATGTCTTCAAGGCCAAGTTAGACACAAGCTCAGAGACTCACCGATGACATGCCAGACTGCATTGCTCTTGTCTGCGATGCTTTTTATCTGGCCTTTCAGGGAAGCACACTTGTCCGTGGTAAAAGCAGCATAACGCAGCCATGGGAGTCCTGCTGACTTCCTGGAGCACTTGGTCCCTGATGTCTTCTAAAGCTTCTTCATACCTAAATCATACAAAGGTCCATGCACTCCAGCCACCGCTCACATTTGCTGGGGAAGGGGTTTGCAGGCACAGAGAAGGAGGGAATTCTCTCCAAATGCCTGTAGAGTGTCAGCACAGCCAGCTGGCACAGGACAGCCAACATTGAGCCACAGCTCTGGTGCCTATTGCAAGAGAACCAAGCTTCCCTTCCTCACTTTTGGGTGAGCGGGAAGCTGCCCTGTGGCAGACTCATGAAATAGTGATCAGCACTCCTAATTTTCCCCTGTAATCAAGAAGAGACTATTGCTCTAGAGAGTTAACTCCCAGCTAAAAGTGCTATCTGGCTTCCCTCACTCCTTGCAGTAGACCTGGCTGTTATTTGGATCTCAGATCCTCTTCCGCTCCCGGGGGGGGATTCCTGCTGCTCATCCCACAACCACCCACTGCCTGCATATTCACTCTTCTGCTTCTGGAAAAGAAATCTCAAAGTAATCCACCTGGTACAAGACAGCCCTTCCAAGAGGACCTTTGTTACTCGTTTCAGCCTAGCTACAAACCCAGGTGAGCCACATAAGGTGCTTCCACACATGCCACTGGTCACTAGCAGGACTGCAGCTATGATGGTAAGCTGATTCACCTGCGCTTGTACTTCCTGCAGTCGGGCCTGATCCATAAACAGTGCCTGTAAACAGAAACCAAATCAGCCTGTGGGGGTACAAACAGCAGCTGTGATAACTCAGCAGATCTCAAGCCATAGGGCAGGGCTGTAACTGACCCACAAAGCTGAGAGGAAGGCAGCTGCCTGGCAGCAGTGAGGCTTAGTTTTGTGAAAAATCCAATTTGGTTCACACAGGGAAAAACTCAGAGCTGGCCAGTTCTTTCTATAGAAGATGCAGAACCGGAACACTTGTTCATTTTGTACATCTTTATGAAAACACTGTAAAGGTGTCCAACCACTTCTCCTACCTCAGGGTATTCCTTTTGCCCAGGCTCCCAGCAGAGCAAATTCATGTATCCTCAATTTAGCACGGACCCAAGACTTGGCACAGCTGCGCTACTGCTGGCTGCCCCTGGTGAGCACGTGGCAGATGAGCCACTGACCGCAGGTTGCAAGGAGGGAGCGGACGCTTCTGCTGCTGCTTTGCACAGCTACTCTCTTGTGCAATCCAGGCTACCTGCAATCCAAAAATGGATGTTTGCAAGAACAGTGGCCAGGTTAAGTCAGTAAGAAGCAGGTATGCTATACCGCAAGCTGAAGGGGATGTGGATTTGGAAGGCGAAGGCATCGTGCTGGCTCCTGGAATGGTGGGGAATGTCTTACACCATCACTAACATACAATATTGATGTTCTGTTGCCAGGGCGCAGGGTTAGGCTACTGAGACGGGTATCCAGAGAACCTTATATTTCATAGAGGATTTCAGTCTCCAAGAAGCACCTTTAATGGAGTCCAATGAAGGAGACAGGCAGCCTTTCTACAGCCTAGCAAAGAGATGTCTGCATCAAATGCAGGCTTTCCTCTTTAAATATGCCTCCTAACATCTTGCTCATTCCTCTGAGGATCTCAAAACACTTTAAACTCCTGAGAACTTAGAGTTCCTCATGAGAAAACTGTTAGCTCTGCCTTATGCATGCAGAAACTGAAGCACACTAAGTAACTTCTTTTCCGCAAGGTAGGTTAGTGAAGAGCCTTGAGGAAGGGACCCAGGAGTCCTACAGCTTTTAGCTGCATTTCTCTCATCTGTTACCGAGTGTGCAATGAAAGCATCAGCTTTGGAATACTAAAAGTTGCCTTTTAGTGCTTTAATAGCTCCTGTAGAAGTAACACTTCTCTTCTCCTTTCCCCTCTGACTTACTAGGCAGCTTATCCAAGAGTTGCTGAAATTTATTCCATTCATACGGGACAGTGTGGCCTTGCAAGTGGATGCGGAGGCTCTGGATAGTAAAATTCAGCATATCTATTTTCATCAGGCCCAACACCCGGAAAAATCTCCCTGGGATGAGACACAGTGAACTGAAGGTTTAATACTGCAGTAAATGCTGTAATTTGGGCCATTTTAGAGTGCTGAGAAAGGGGAATTCAGATCCTCTGACTTAATTCCATCTCTCACAAAAGGCTCTTCAGTCTAATTGGAGTAGTCCCTAAAAATTACTAGATAAACTGCATTTATTCACTAAAAACTCTTCTACATCTAAACTGCAGCTGGACAACAGGAATATGTTTACACCAAAAAAAAAAAAAAAGGAATGTCAAAGCCCAGAATACACAAAAGGCTCTTTGCTCCAGGGTAGTTTCCCCTTAACCCAGTGTTTTATTGTTGAAGGTTTTGCCGGTCTGCATAGACCAAGGCAGAGTCAGCATCACCCACCTGAGAAGTTGAACTGGGTCTGTGAGGCTTTGCAACCCTTGTACTTCCTCATCTCAAATGGGCGCACAGAGCCTTGCCATTGTGCCAAGGATGTACGTAGTGAGACCGTGGATATCCAGAGCCCCATGCTCAGCCTCCTGTCTAATCAAGTCCACATACAGGGCCTCTTCAATTTGGCTTCAGAGTTGGTTGTGCTGTGGCAGCAGCAACAACAGCAGGGCCCACCCAAAGAAGCAGCAGTCTCTTTTTGATCCAAGAACTCAACAGTTCTCCAGAGTTGCTCAACAGCAATTGAGGTTGGCCTTGTATTGAGACTAACTGCTTGGTACACAAATTCTGGGACACACAATCGCTTTAAGGGCATGCTTGTCCTAATGACTCATGTCAGCATGTCTGGCTACTGTTTTGTATCTTGCAAAACCTCCTTTACTGTCATGCATGAAAAAAGGGAGCCTAATGGGAAAGCAGAGACTGACAAGGCAAACTATACACAACTTCATGCCCTGGTAAGAACACATCTTTTAGTGCTAAACTGTATTCTCATTCACTACACTGTACACTTAAATAGTAGATACAGCTCCTCATATACCTAAAGAGATGTCTTTGTATAGAGAACTGCAGTTTTTGTTTGGCAGACACTATACTGGGAATGACCTATGGCAGTTACTACAGCCAACAGTTTGAACAAAGGCTTTCTTTCCATCCTTTTGGTAATGTGTTTTAAAGACCTGGGACCAGAGAATGTTTCCTTCTCAGACAGGTTTTAGAAGGTGCATATGTGTAATTTGTGTCTCCCTATCAGTTAAAGGAAGCCTATTTTCTCCTCCCTCATGCATAATCACATAGGAATACTGGATGTAAGGGGTGAAGCGATGATTCAGAGAAGACCAGTTCTAAGGTAGCCAGCTTCCCTGGTTCAGGAACAGCTCACCTCTTATCTCCTGCAGCATCCGGATTGCCTGAGCGTAGTCTGGGGGACTAGCGCTGAGCTGTTCCTCCAGGCTGTCCCAGAAGGCTTTGTGCAACGTCTCCTTCACTCTGTTTTCCAGACTAAGAAGAGGGGAGGGGGTTTCTGTTAACGTCAGATGAACACAACCTCGCAGTTCGATGGGACCGTTCCTCTCGGCTTTCATTGCTGTTTGCGTCTTTGGATGTTTTGTTCTTTCTTAACTCCTATCTGTCCACAACACACCTCACCTTTGTCTATCTCATGGAAATACCTCTCAACCTAAGTTTTCTAAAGTGGAACTCCCTTCAACTATAAAGTTCACAAAAGGTAGCACTTAAGCTGTCTTAACCAAGGGGTAAAAAGACCATAGGGTTTTTTAAGGAAACGCTCCAAGTTCTCAGAGAAGATCAACAGAATGTTTTTCTAGCTAGTGCTCAGTTTTGCAATGAGAGATTGTCAGTCACTCAAACAGATCTTTAAAAAGTAGGCTCTTCAGAGGAGATCTTCACTGAAAAGGCTGCTTTCTTCCTGTCAAAGTCACAGCTTATGCAGCTGAAGCCTCTAAACCTTTCCATGTTAGCGAGTCGTATCTGACACTCATCACGTTTAAGAACTTCTGAGTAAATAATGAAACAATGAAGAAATAAAACAAGCTCCAACTTTTTTTTAAATTATTATTTCAGGAGCTATCTTATTTTCTTGCTACTTCTACAGTCAGATCCAAACCCACCTCCTTCCCACGTTCTCACGTTTTCTCTAACGTGACAGAAAGAAGCCAAGCCTGAATATATATATATACGTGCCTGCCTGAGGGGGGGAAGCTGGCCGCTTGCAGTTTGAAGTCAGCGTTGAGTACAATTTCATGCACGAAGGTCAGCTCAGTGATGTCATGGGTTACCTCCTGTAGCTCGTTCACGGACAGCCCTCGTGGAGGGCTGGCTGTAGGAAAGCAGAATAAAAGCAAGTAAGAGAAGGAATGCTAACCGTGGTCTTGGGAGAGAAGAGGGGTTAAAAAATTACCGAACAACTTTAAGTGACAAAGCGAAAACGTGCAGTTTACAGACAATACACCTCACGCGCTGCACGTGCAAAGGCACCTTCCTCCCCACCAACGCCCCCACGCGCGGCCGGAGCCCCACGGGCCGGTCCCACGCGGGGTCTGGAAACCACGGAGCGCGGCTGACACCTAGCGACGGCCCGGAGCGGCTGCACGGCCGGAAAGCGCCGCTACTCCGCTCAGTTAAATACTGCGACAGTGACATTTAACTCCACCTGAAGACTGGCGGCAGGGCTGGGGGAGAAGCCGCTTCCCCGCTCCGGCCTCCCCTTCCCCTGTACCGGGTGGCGGGCCGGAGGCCGGCAGCTCCTCGCCGCAAGGCCCACCGTCCTCCCGCAGGGGCTGCTCGTCGCCGGGCCGGGGCCGGGGCCTGGCGCTGCTCCCGCGGAGCGGCCGGGGCCGGGCCGGTGTCTCTCCCCTCACGGAACCGCCGTCAGCCCC
>VXBL01003098.1:889931-902141 GCA_013400195.1 Aramus guarauna
CCACACCTCCAAGCAGGGCCGAACCACAGCGCGACGGGCGGGGGAGACCGAGCCCGCTGCCGTTGCCTCGGGGAGGGGGGGTCCCTCGCCCACCCTTAGGGCGGCCACACCTCGCCAGCGCCAGATAGCAGCCGCCGGTCCGCGAGGCTCCGTGCAGAGCCGCCGTCTCCCGGGCGCGGCCTCGCTAACGGAGCCCGGCGGATCGAGCACCCCTCCGCGCTGGCGCCTATGGGTCGCTCCGCAACGGGAACGGCCGCAGCCGTGGGGTCCTGCCCCTCCCCTCCCTTGCGAATGGAACGTGCCAGGCGCCGGGCCGAGGCGGCGCGGCAGGACTCTCCCATCGGAGGCGACGGGGGGAGGTGAGACGGGACGGCGGGTGTGAGCAGAGAGGCGGCGGCCGGGCGAGGCCTCGCCGTGAGGCGTTCCCACGCGCGCCCGGGGCCGCCGAGGCCGGCCGCCTTTCCCTCTGAGGGAAGGCGCTTGCCCGCTAGTCCGGGATCCGTGGCTTGGGCGTCGCAACAAGCCTGGCCTCCCCCTCCCGGCCCCCCGCTGCCGTGCAGGGGATGGGGGGTCTCGGGGTCTCGCCATCCCCCCAGCTCCACACACGGGGTGACCTGAGCTCAGCCCCGTGTGCGTGAGGGACGGGCCCGAGAGCCAGCGTGTTGGGGAGCTGGGGCTGCCCCTCCTAAAACAGCCCTGGCACAGCTCTGCCCGCCAAAGCCTGCGAAACGCCGAAGAAGTCCGGGCGTTGTGGCTGCCGAGACGCAGAGGCAGAAGGGAGCAGGGCTGGCGGGCTGTGCGGGGACGGACGGCCCCGTTACCCCCCCCGGTAATCACACGGGCACAGCCCGCTGCCCTCCCTGAAGTATCCCAGGTGGGTTCAAAGGTGGTTGGAGCTGCCACCATTGCCCTGGGTTTGCAGCAAGCTATGAGTGCAATTAATGCAGCTCAGCTGATGAGTTTTAACTGGTTTAGCTGCCATAAATGATTGCATGCTGGGGGGCGGGGAGCCATAGCCTGAAACCACGTCTGTCCTGCTGGATGTCTGCAGCGTGAGGCTGGGTTGGAGTGATCTCCTTAAACTGTCGGTGATTTCCTCAAGCCCCCAGGGAGCTGTAAAAATCATCCCATCAAAAAGCAATAAGAGCAAACGGCTTGGCTTGGGAGGTGCTGCAGTTACGTCTGGTGGCAACCGGTGGATGCTGCTGAGAAACAGGCTGGGAAAGCCGGCTGCCTGCAAACACGGACCTTCCCTCCGCTCGCTCCTCTCGCTCGATCCACGCCAGGAGCAGCCCAGCCCGTGGGGTTTACCTGGTCACCCAGCCCTGGGCAGAATTCGCCTCCTCCCAAATTGAGGGCTGAGCTTTCTGGGGGCACAGACCTCAACACTGGTTTCTGTGCACTCTGCCAGCAGGTGGACGCAATTTTTGGTTGTTTGGGGCTGGTTTAGTTTAACTGTTTTTTCCAAGAGAGAACCAGCAGGCTGACCCTGGGCAGAAGCAGGGCTGTCTGCTCACTGTGTACAAGCTGATAGTTATTGTGCAAAAATTTCTGAAAGTATGATGTGTGATGCCTCAGAGAGGCAACCAGAGCAGCTCTTGGTGGCTCCTGCATGGAAAAACTCAGTGCCAGGAGAAGGCGAAGGGGGCGAAGGCAACGGGGTCCTGTGCGCATGGTGCAACCATCACATTTGCTCTTGCACCTGCAAGTGGGGGCACGAGGAGGCTTTGGGAGGTGGTTGTTCTGCTCAGAGCCCCAGGAAGGGGCAGGCAGTTGGCTTGTGGGCAGGAAGGGAACTGGTTGTGAGAAATAAAACCAGTGAAGCTCATCATGGGACTGGTCTGGCCCAAATCCTGCCCAGGAATTCCCCCTGGTGCTCCCCATTCAGCTTTGTGCAATGCCAGACCCAGTTTCTGTCCCTTTCTGATCCTCAGCTTTGTGTAAGGAAGCAGAGGGTGGGGAGACAGTGTTTGCAGAGGACAAAACAGCACAGCTCTTGGGGTAGCTTCGCTTTCCTCTCATCTCTCTGCGTTTCAGAGCAGGACCCACCACTCCCAGCCTATAAATCCTGGTCCCAGAGGAAGCAATTGTGTGTATTTAAATATATATGCTTTTGCCCTGCATTCATTTCGTTTGCCCAGTGACTGGTGACATGAAGAATTATAATAGCAGAATGTATTTTTAATGCATTTCCTGCAGATTTGTACAAGGGAATCCAATTCCTGGGTGGCTTTAACTTGCCACAAAGGCAGAAGACCTCAGGAGCACTGGTAATAGGCAGGGTGGGGTTTTTTTTAATCTGTTTTAATGAGCTCCATCCATCTCTCTGATTAGATTAATCTCATTTATTTTAGCCAAGCCATCTAGCTGAAATCCCAACAGAGGAAATTGAGATTTTGAGTCTTTCAGGGTGAGTGCTTGAGTGTCAGGCAGCAAGCTCCATGGGGACATTTCCAATTTACCCTTTTATCGCCTCAGAAATTTGTAACTCTGACGATCACGTTGGAAAGGGACCATCTGAGCTGCCAACCTGTCTGCATCGCTGGCGGTGTGGACAACGTGCTGCAGAGAGCATCTCTCCTCTGCCCCGTTTTGAGCAACTCCCCCAAGAGAGCAAAACTAGCCCGGCAGGGAGGGCTCAGCTTTCCAAAAACCCTCACGTCTTCTCGGAAGAAGCAGGACAGGGTTCCGCGGATGCAGCATCCTCGCTGCCGGGACGGCTGCGCTTTAGCAAACCCACCCGCGTGACCCCGCTGGGTGCAGCAAGGCGGCAGCGGGTGGAAAGGGCCCACTTGTTCAAACAGAAATACCTTTGGTGGCGGCCGCGGCCAATGGAAGGGGAAATAGATTTTTTGTTTTAAAGATGGCGTTGTTTTTTCAAGCCTGATGAATGTGAAAGTCCCCATTTAAAGGAGTTGAACCAGCAGTGAAATTGGTCACTGTTTGCACACCCACACGCCAACGGAGGCAGCGGAAAGCAAACTTCCTGGTGTATCCTGATCCAAATCACCTGGGAGCACAGCTTAGCGAGCACAGTGAGCTGTGAGCAGCTGCCACAGGCTCTCCTTGCAAAAAAGCAAACCCTGGCCCAACAGGAGAGGCAAAGCCCAGTTGGTGCTACAGCCCCCTGCTTCCAAAAAATGAGGGAATTTGGTGCAGTTTTGGCTCTGTTAGCAATTCTCCTCCTTCCAGGAGGAAGGCAACCAGGGCGGAGGGCAGAAAGCACTGGCAGGTGTTTTTGGAGGGGGTGGAGGGGAGCCGGGGAAGCCAGTTTTCCTCTGCCCTATCAGACAGGAAAGCTATTTCCAAAGGAGCTCCTGGGGCACCAGACAAGGTCAGGATTGTTTCTGTGCTGGATGCTGGTGCAGATATGTGGCCAGGCAGCTGCATCCTGGGAGCTCACAGCTTCCCCACAGGCAAACAAAGTGTTGTCCACCTCGTCCAGGTGAGAGGATGTCTCTGTGGCGAGTCTGCCGTAGCTTCTGATTTCAGTTTGGGAGTGCTGTGGAGAGACAAGTGTCTGCTGCGGTGATGGCTCTGGTGTGGGTGTGCAAGGTGCATACGTGCCCTTAACACACCACACGCTCACGACGACTACAGCATTTATTAATTCCAAGCTGCTGCGTGACCTTTTCCATGAGACATCCCATATGTATGAGCTGGCTGTTGCCACCTCAGTCACAGCGCACGTGTCCCAACTGTGTGGACTGGCTACTGCGAGCAAACACGCACCCGTCCTGCCCAGCCTCCTGTGGCCAGCGTCCGATCCTGGGGCATTTCAGACCAATCCCGTCATCCACGTACTTAGGGGATGGGTTGGTGCTGGGTAAACTGAGGCTTGGAGGGGTTTGGCTCGTGGTCACATAAGCAGCCTGGCTGGAGCCCAGCGTGGCCGGCAGACGTGCGCAGAGACGGGGAGATGCTCCTCGTGCCGTCTCATCCCATCAGACACCCCCAGGCCCAGAATTGTTTTGGGGCTCCACATGCAAAGCGCAGGTTCGCTGACGGTGCCGCTGGCTCTGGGTAATCTTTGTATTTGCTGACTTTACTTAATTATCGCTCGGTGGAGAGCTCAGCTCTGGTGTAGCTGCGGTGTGGGGAGGCCCAAACCACACACAGCGCTTGGGGAGGCATTTTGATCAAAAAAAAAAAAAAAGTTCAAAGGTGTTTTTGGCTTAATGCGGTTTATCTAAATTGCTTTATGTTTGTTAATCTGGATTAACACAAATGCTCTTGGAACGGCTGGCTGGGGAAGGGTTTGCTCAGCTATTCTGATGAGGACAGACTTTTCCAAAAATGAAAAGTTTGAACTGGAAAAAAAACCCCTCCAAAACCAGGTCACGTGTGGTATTGAGTATGCACGAGCACTACGAACAGAGCACGGCTGTTCTCATCCCCCTGCCCAAATCCATGGGGTGCCTTCGAGGGTCATCCTTTGCCCACACGTACCCGAATGACTGAGCGGTTTCCCCTGCTGCCGGCAGAGGATTAATCCCCCCAGGGATCCCTCTCCAGGGCGATGCAAGCCCCTTTTTTCGGTTGGCATGCCAAAGCAGTTGGCACGATTAGCTAGTGAACTTCAAGGTAAATTGGAGGTCAAGCCCAGATTTGAAGGAGGTGGTGGGTGCAAGCGTGACCCAGGGAGCCATGTGATGTGAGCGACGTCCTGGAGAAGCAGGTGATCTCCCCATCCTCTCCCTTCCCCAGGGCTGGGATTAGGAGAGATTTTACAGCTGAGTGGCCAGCCCCATGTTAAGATTTGGTTTGCAATGGCTCAACCCCTCTAGCCCCTTGTCAGGAAGGTCCTTTTAGGTCTTTTATGGCCATTTTGCATGTCAGCAGGGCAGTTCATGCCTGCCAGGGTCCTGTCACTGGGAGGGATCACACCTTCATGTCCGTAAGGCTTTCCCACCTTGAGAACAGGCAGAGCAACACCCAGTGTGGAAATTGGGACTCACGGAAGAGGATCGCAAAGCCCAGCACTACGGAGAGGGTTGTCTAATGCTTGTGCGTTCACCTGGGATCCGGGTGCTCTTTCTTGCCCTGCAAAAAGCTTCTTGTGCAGCCTTGGGTGAGTCCTGGCACCTTGGAGCTCGGTTCCTCCCGTGCAGTGTGGTGAGTGACCCTTTCCACCGGCTGCCGGGCACAATCGATTGAGGATGCTGGGGTCCCACAGGGAGGGGGCCAGAGACCCAGCAGGGACGGACGGATCGGCTCCATGAAGGACCCAGCTCCAGCTCTTGGCAGCCAGAAGCAGCAGCGGGTGAAGCGAAGCGCTCCTGCCGAGCTGAAATGGAAGTTGTAAGCGGGACCTGGGTGCCGCCCAAAAAACCAGGGGACTCCCTCCTCCCCCTGCCCCAGCACAAACAGCAGATTAACAATTTATTTGACGTGTTGCGGCTGGTTAGTTTCTTCACCCGCTCCCCTGATCAGAGGGAATAAATGTTGCAGTGTGCAATAATGTTCATTTCAGGTGAGGGTAAATATAGAAAGGAAAACCTGCTGAGAGCAAGCCATTTATTTCTGCGTTTGGAAGCCTCTGCTCATAAACAGTCAGTCATACCCATTTGGAAAATCCCAGCGTGGTTTTCTTGGCCATCCTAGAAGAACGTTTACTTTCCTGTAGGTTAAGAAGTTCGTTTTAAATTAAAAAAAATAATAATGGCATCTCACTTCCAGCTGCCCTCGGGTGTTTAGGGCTTGTTGACACACTAAAGGCCGCTCTGTTCTCGTGCAAAACTGGTCTGGTGCAGGATCATGGAGGAGATCCTGCAGGGCTTTCCTGGCTGACGGTGCTGGTGGAACCTTGTTCACTGGGTTCCTCTTGTCCCCCCACTGGTGCTGGGATTGGGATGTTGTCAAGCCTCCTGGCCACGTGCAGGGTTAAAATGCTCAGATTTTGGGGTGCTGGTAGGTGAGGATGCGGGAAGGCGCTTGGGGAGATCTCAAGAGCCCCGTGGCTCGGGAGCCGTGCTCGGGAGCCTGGGGCAGAGGGATGAACCTGCCGCCCTGAGCTCACGCTGGACCAGAAAACCTCCGAGGGTTTTCAGGAGAGCGTGCCAAAGACAACAGGACGGTGCGGACTGCAGGAGCATCCATCGAACAAGCCAACAGCCAGGGTAAGCCCACGCCCTGCTGCTGCAGCACAGGAGAGACCCCCCAAAACAGAATTGTAGGAGGGGGCTGAGGAACGTGGGGACCAAGTTCTGCCTCCCCCCTCTATCCCGACAGCGGCACCGAGGAACCGTGCGGGGGAGAGCGATGCGGCCAGCTCGAATTGGACGGCTGCCCCGCGTCGGCTCTCCGCGGCTGGCACCGGCCGAGCAGGAGCCAGCTCCCGGCTCTGAAGTTTTCTGCAGTCAAGCAGGGTCTCTCCGTGTTTTCTGACAGGCTTTGGATTTGGCTCGGGTTTGCCTTGGTTTCCCACGGCAAGAGGCAGTTAAGTCTCTTGGAAGAATGAATTAATTAGCAAATGCCTTTGGTCAGGTCGGTGCCCTCCAGTAGTGTGCTTCGCCCTTTAAAGCAACGCCTCTGCACCCAGGTAAGCCGCTCTGAAAGGCTTATATTGCTCTTAGTATTTTAAGAGCTATACATACATCATCCTGGAGGAACCCTTATTTTTAAAAAAAAAAAAAAGCCTCCCCCAAAACGCGGTGTTGATTCTAACGGTGGCATTTGTGTAAGCAACAAAATATTGACGCAGTTGGCTGGGGTCTGGCTGAGGCTTCTGGAAATAAACTGCTGCCTTGTTAAATTGTAGATGGAAATGCAAGTGGGAAAATGACTGACATCTTACACAAGGCGGGCAAATAAAATCGCTGCTTTACTACAGTGTGAAAAAAATCAGGAATTAATAGGTCTCCTTCTGCTCGGGGGTGTTGGATTTATCCCCGAGTAAGATTCATAAACTATTTTAAGGAGAGAAGTGCTACTTTTAAACGTGCGCGTCTGGATCCTGGAGTTGAAGTGGTGTCACTGGTGCCGAGTTAACCCCTGCCTTCTCGCGGCGTGCCGGCCCCAGGATCGACGGGCAGGCAGCCCCGTTCTTGGCAGATAGTGCTCTTGCCAAATATATAGACATATCAACACCTGATAAATGCAATGAGTTTATTTTTGAAGGGTGCTACGTACGATGTGTTCCATCAGCTTATGTCAGAAATAAATACATTTCAGACCTCAACCTGAACTCTGAGCTTGATTTTACCTGTGTGGGATATAAAATGCGTTTAAAATAAAACACCTGCTCCAAAGCCATGCCTGGGATGAAGTTGAAGCAGATGCGCAGAGCGTTGCTGAATCTGTCTGGCATGTGATCCAGTGCACCCTGAAGGACTCCTATCGACTTCAGTAGCTGTAAGAACTATTATCAGAGTATCTTCTATGGGAAATGCGATTAACAGAGCTTTAAAGAGTGATATATCACTTTCCCTTTTACCCAAAGCCCTTTCCTTCTCCACCCACATCCTGACAATCTGCCAGTCGATGTACACACGCTCATGGAAAAGCCGGACGAGATAAAAGCCGTATGGAGCATGCAGCAAGTCTGCCGGCAGCACGGGGTCCGACACCAGCGGCAACGACACCAGTGTAATTATACATGCTCCAGTACGATTTCCCAGTAATTATTCTGGAATAAAAGCCTGCCTATTTCTGTAAGAGCTTATGTCACTTGGAAAGCTGTTATAAATTCAGCTGGAAAAAGGGACCCTTATTCTGGGATAAGTGTGGTTAGTGGTTAGCTGGGAACGGGGCTATTCCTGGCGCTGCCATCGACCTTCCCGGTGACGCCGCGTAAGTCACCTCACCTCAGCGTGTGTCACCTTCTCCTGCTGCAAACCGGGAATTACAAACAAGGGCTTTCTCTGAATGCAGCATTTTGGGAAGCTCCGTGACACTGGAAAAAAGGTGTCACAGGGTGACAGGGAGTCATTTAGTGCGACTTGGTGCTTTTCTACCCCCCTTGGAGGCATCTCGATAAAATTGTAGGTTGGGGAAATGAGGGACGTAGCTGGGAGCTGGTGATGGGGACTGGCTGAGTCGCCGGAGCCTGGGCCGTTGGCGTATTACTGGGAATACAGTGTTTTCCTCTCCGATTTTAAAAATAGTCTATTCTGTTCTGAGTTTTAGACCACACCCCTCTCTAGGGCATCGAAATGTCTCGGCTGCTGTTTTCTGGAGCCAGCACCTTCCCACGTGCAGCGTCGGGGTACGGTACCAGCATCAGTCACCCCAGCTGCTGGGTGCTCGGGATGCGGTGAAGAGGTCGGGTCCTGCCCTGGACTGGCAGTGTTATGCCTTTGGTCCTCATGGACTGGAGGGGAAGGGAAATCTCCTGATTCGCAGCATTGTGGCCTCTCCTTCCTCCAGTATCCCAGCCTGATTCAATAGGTGGTTCTGTGGCCCCTAAGGTTCTTTACGGGAGTTTTGCTTCTGCCTGTTACTTCACAACATCTTCTTGCGCAGCCTCAGAAACCCCTTTTGGCTCCAGCATCGCACAAACATGCGTGGTCAGAGCTGAAGATGCGTCTCGTTCGTAGCATACGGCATTAAATTTGTGCTAGAGATGGGGAGCTCTAGTTTCAAAGGTTTTTTCCATTTGCAGAGATAGTGCAGGGTGGCTCACCAACCAGAATTTGTTTGCTTTGCCGAAGCGGGCGCTGCCCATGGAGCAGATAGACCAACGTGCTGATGCCAAGAGGTGCAGGGAGAATCTGTCCCGGCGCGTTCCTGCGACCTCCGTCCTTGCGCAAGCGCCAGAGCGGGGCTCACCGCCGCTCTGAATTGGGCTCCAGCCAAGGAGGCAGAGGGGAAAAAGCTTTTTACAGCCCATTAGTGCTCCCCAGAGCCGTTCAGCCCCTCTTGTAATAAAAGTGGTGGAAGCCACAGAAACATTAAGGCTGGTCTGCAGAAGATGCTGGTCTGCAGAAGATGCCAGCCCGTCTCCCAGCTCCGTGTCCCTTCCCAGTGACTTTGCTGGAGCTGCTGACCCTCCTGGCAGCCCCAGCTGCTGGAAGTCCCTCCGGGAACGCAGTAACAAGCTGGTGAGGGCTGGTCCCCCGTCCGTCCCAGGCTCCCCCGGCAAACTGTGCATGGGAGGGTTCCAAGTGCAAATGTGTGTGTGCTAATGGGAAATGAATTGCCTCTTGCCCCGAAGCCTTGCAGCTTGAGGAAAACAACGCAGGGTCTAGGAATGACCTCATATCGCCTCCCAGGGAATGTTTTGCCAGATGAAGGGGGGAGAGGCAGCATCAAGACAGCACAATGTATGTATCTCTCTCCCTGTATAAACATCCCTGTAGCTGCAGAAACCTCTTAAAACCCCGAATGAGAGGAGAACAGCTGCTTTGATCTGTGGATGTGGTTGTTATTTTCTAAGTGCAGATCCGTTCTTTTTTTAATTTTGTTTCAAATTAAAAAAACGCCTGTTGTGATCTTTTGCTTTTATTTCTTGGCTAGGGACCGGAGCAGGGTGCAGTAAATTTTCATTACTCCCCATGTAACCGTTTCAGCATGGTCGACAATTCCTCGCCGGCTCTTCAGCGCTGCAGCACAATGGACCAAATCTTCTGGCCCTACATGAAGCCACAGCAAATGGATTTTGCCCAGAAGTGCACGACGGGGAGTGGAGGCAGCGGGGAGGAGAGTCTTGCCACCTCCTTCCCTGCCCGAAACACGCACACGTGTGCACACACGGTTCAAGCTGGCAGGGTTGTCTCGATGCCTTTGAAGGGCTCCGGAGAGGGCTCCCAGGGACGGATCCGTGCCAGCCCCATGCCGCGGCAGCAGGAGCTGGTAAGGAGTTGTCGGGGCCGAAGCGCCGGGCTGTCTTGCAGGCGATTCAAGTGTGATTCATGGTCCTCCCTCCAGACTCCCTGTGTGATCTCGGGAATCTCCATCTGCCTGACTTTCCCCATCTGCGTGCCGGGCAGGGGGACGGCTCTGCGCTCGGAGGGGCACCGCGGCGTGCGCAGCCCTGGGACCTCCATCGGCCTTTCTTCTGCTCAACCAGGCAGCATGCTTTTGGAAGAAAAAAAGTTTTTTTGTATATACATATATATATTTAGGGCATTTCTGAACCTCAGCAGCCTACCCCACCCCTGCTGTTTTGCCATGGTGCTTTGCGGCCCCCTTGGAGGAACCAGACATGGGGCTCAGCCCCTTTGCTCCCCCTGGCACGAGCGATGCTGCCATCAGTGAGGACCTGCCTTCAATGGCAAGATCCACCCACCAGTGCGAGGCACTGGTTTAACTGGGAGCACATAACTCTGGGCACGAGCGAGGAGTTTGCTCATCCCCCCGTGCCGTCACGTGGCTGCCCGGTGTTTTGGCGTTTTGATTACATACAATACTGTGTATTTAAGGCTGGTTTATGGGTGTTTATATTAATGTGTAAACCTGTAATTTAGAAGCTCAGTTATAAATCAACATCGCTGAAGGTCTTGTCCCTTGTGCCTTGAGATCGGTCTCCACATTTAGAAGACAGGTTAGAGGGGAAAAAAAAAAAAAGGACTGTTTAGTTTTCATCTGGTTATGATGATAAAGGATCACGGGATGGGATGCATGTCGCGCTCCAAGGCGCAGCGGCCGGGCACAGAGATCCGCTGGCGTAAGCAAGCGGAGAGTTTCCATTTTGACTCTGCTGTTACGACAGCCGTAAGAGACACTTGTGTTTACATGGCAAATCCCAGCCCGGAAAGAAAACTGGTGCCACAGCTGCCGAGCTGATGGTCATGGGAGTGACATCCCGCTAGCGACGTTCACAGCTTGTGCCAGGATGGGGGCTGCGAGGACCAGAGCCCCTTCCCGCTTGGCACTGCACACACCTTCATCCCCAAGAGCTCCTGGTACAGACTGGGTCTGGCAGGAGAGCCAGGAGCCTCCTCCAGCAGCAGTGCCGAGGGGATGGCACATTCCCACTGGTGGGTCATGGTCATCTCCCACTGCATCCTAACGATGACACTTCTGCATTCATATTTTTTTATATATAAAATTCTTTTCCAGGGTTAATAATAAATTCTGCACCTTTGCCCTAACTTTGCTATGGCAGAGCCAGTTGTGCTCCCCTTATAGCTGTGGTGGGCTGGAAGCCGCCTTGCCCTGAGCTGCCAGCCTGGGCAGACGGGAGCCACGCAGACTCCCCTGGCCCGGGGTTCACCTTCAGCCACTGTGCAAACATGAATTTGAACATTGGAGATTTGTCTTGGGTGTAATGGCCATGCCTGTGCATCCATCCTTCAGCTGATGCTGGTCTCCTGCTTCCCTGGAACGGGTCAGTTCTCACGTGGGTTTAGGGCCCCGATGCTTTGGCAGGCAGAGCTGTGTGGGTGTGCGATGGCTCCACGGGGGGCCAGGAGGGAGAGCCTTGCCCTTGGCCTCTGCCTTTGGAAAGACCTGGTGTGCAGATGAGCTCCCAGTTTCCATGTGTGCTGCTCTCCTGGGCCCACAGTGCTGCATCTGTCCTAATGCCGACCTGCTCTTGCAAACCCCCTCCCTCAGGGAAGGTCCCTGTCCCACGAAGCCAGCCCAAGGGTTATGTGTTTCTGTCGGAAAGCGTAACTAGACCCAGGGACTCCTTGGCATCCTGTCCAGCTGCGGTCCCTCCTCTCCTCTCCCCAGCGAGACGGCAGCGGGTACCTTGGCTTAGCTGGACGTTTCCATCACCTCCAGCCCCCTTTGTTGTCTCTTTAGGGGTTATTAGGCCAAAGGGGGACAGGAGAGGCTGCGGGGGCAGCACGGTGGGCTGGGAGGACCCCGTGGGCAGGAGGAGTGCCGGTGCCGTGGGACCCCGTGCTCCCCAGGCAGGTGGAATCACCGCACACCTTCCTCCCAGCCCTGCTCCCGACTCCCAGCCTTATCTCCCGCTGCAATTTCCTGGCTGGCGATCCTCTCCTGACTCCGGGAGCAGAAACACCCCGGAAGGGAGATGGTGCCCGCAGCGCTCAGAGCAGGGGATGGTCGCGGGGGGGGCAGAGGGTCCCCCCGCACTCCCGGAACGCGGGCTGCAGGGGGCCAGGCTGCCAGAGGCTCCTGCGAGCAAACCAACCCCCCCTGAATGTTTCAGAGAGGTCCTTTTCGTCCCCCCTCCCCACCTCTCCCTTGCGAACAGCAGAGCTGCTCTCCAGTCCCGCAGCCACTGAGCCCAGCCAGGTCGTACCGTCCGCAAACTCTTTTTTTTTTTTTCCTCTTTTTTTTTCCTCTCTTCCCCCCCCC
>VXBL01003098.1:902763-935982 GCA_013400195.1 Aramus guarauna
AAAAAAAAAAGAGAAGGGATCAGAGCAGCCGCCAGAGAGAGGGCGATAGAGTCCACTTTCCTCCAACTGCCCTGGGTCTCCTTCCCTCACTCTCTCCTCTTCAGCAACACCAAGAGCCCCAAACTGAACCCAGAGCAGCTTTTTCCATCAGTTCAGTTCCCTTCCCTCCCTCTGTCTCACCCACGGCAAGAAGAGAGCCCCTTCCTCCTCTTGATTTCCCTTTGCATGCTCAGCCTCTTGTTTCCTTTAAAGCACTAGAAATCCCCCCTTCTTGCCCCCACTCCTCCATGCAGACTGGGATTGCAATGGGAGCTTTGCAGATTGCTGGACTTGCCATCCTTTTCTTTCTCCTTCACTCTGGAAACACGCTGGCAAATAAAGCCAGTCAAGGTAAGAGAAAATCTTCCCAGCTCGAAGGTTTGCTGTTTGATGTGTGTATTAGGCAGCCGGACCTCCTCTTTAGACCTGGGATTTTATATGCAGGCTGGAGAAATTAGCAGCAATAACAACAAATAGTGGAGGGGATTTAAAACATTGCTTGCAGATATTCTTGCCTGCTGCCTTTGATTGGGGTTGGTTTTTTGTAAACTCTTTAATGAGTTGCATTTCTTACACTTTTTTTTTTTTTTTTTGGTTCGGGCTCTATCTCGAGGCAGGGGGTGCTGAGGCAGAAAATTAGGG
The DNA here is from genome assembly GCA_013400195.1 of Aramus guarauna. NCBI lineage: Eukaryota > Metazoa > Chordata > Aves > Gruiformes > Aramidae > Aramus > Aramus guarauna. Next base: position 903,445 of record VXBL01003098.1, read on the forward strand.
TGGGCAAACAAGTCTGCACCCATCACAGGGAAAATGTTGGAGGGGTTTGGGGGGGCTTGTCTGGTTTTCAGGTTGCAGTGTCTGTGAGATGGGGATAACACCCACAGCGGTGTGGGCGAGGAGGGCTCGTTTCGGGCTGGGTTGGAGGGAAGGGTCGGTGGAGCGGGTGTCTGTAATGCTGGGAGGTTGCATCTGCGTTTGTGTGTTTTACACAGGCGCGGGTTGAGTCTCAAATGTTGTGCTGTAGGGGTGTGGGCTGCAGAAAACTTTGGGTAGCTGAACACAGCAAAGCCCGAAAAATACGGGAGCTCTTTCCCAAGCTCTAGAAAAGAGAGGTACATCCCATCGATATCAGCTTCGAGCTTTTCTGTTTCATCACTCCCCTTTGAGCCAGAGCTTCTCCTTCACAAACGTACGCATGTAGCTTTATGTATGGTCTATCTATACCTTAGGTTTTCTATAGCACCTCTATATTTAGCTCAGATTTTTCTCTATACACACGCGCAGGAGCGCGCGCGCACACACAAACACACACAGCCCTATGTGCATGATCCTGCTCGCTGTCTCGAAGGGGTTTTTTCTCCTTAATTCACCACTATCTGTACAATCTGTTGGTTTTTCTTTTCTTTTCTTTTTTTCCCCATAGCCCTTAACAGTACATAAGATTTATCAAAACCAGCTTTGGCTTTTGCTATTGTAGTAGCTGCGTGTTTATGCATACGGCGAGATTAAATAAAGTGTGAATGAAATATAGGAGCGCAGGATACAATTAAAGATCTCTTGTAGGCATTAGTAATAGGCGTATTTCAGCCACGCACATGGTCGCCCTGAGCCCTGTCACCGACAGAGTTGGAAGGAATTTCAAGGCTATTGTCTTATCTGGTTTAAAGTGTTTATAAAACAATAGGTGACTTTTCGGGAGGGCAGTCTGGGCAAGCACAGGGGAGATTTTCCAGGGCAAAGGTTTGGTAAGAAGGCGTCCGGCTTCACGTAAAGCTTTATGATTTAGGCTTAGAAAGGAATGCTTAGGTTTTTATCCCCCCTCAAATTATCTTGAGTGTATGCGTTGCTTTCATTTCTTATCATAATATTTATTTATTAAGGCCTTTTGGTTTCCAGTTCCATTTAAGCCTGAGCCAGAATTGCATTAAAATAGCAAAGTAAAATTCCATCGTGCAGAGACTTGACAGATCCCTTCGGGGAAGGAGAGGGGTGGAGTGGGGGTGGAGAGAGGTGAGCTCAATCCTGCGCCCGGGTACATCTCCCGCCGTACGCCCAGGACGGTGCTGGCTCCTCCCAGCCCCCAGCGAAGGCACCGAGCGGACCGAGGGGCTCCGGCCGCTCTGCAGCCGGGGGGGTTTGGGATGGAGAGGTTAATCCCTGATGGTGCTGCTGGGGGGTCCTGCGGGCTGGGGACGGGGAGGCAGCGCGGAGGGGTGAAGGTTGGTGCCTGCGGGGATGCGAGGGCTCTGGGCAGGGCTGGACCCAGTCCCTCTGGGATGGGGCTGAACTCACGGACCCGGAATTGTCAATGGCAGATAAAACCCGTGCTTTTCCTAGGAACCCACAATCGCCTGTTTTGCTGATGGACAAGCGTCACCAAGCTCTTCGAAGCCACCCTGTGTCTCTGGGGCATGTTTTAGTAGAGTATTTCTGAAAAGCATCGGGCATCCTCCCTGCGTCTGTGGGGTGATGCCCCAAGGATGGGGTACGCTCCACCCCTCTGCCCACACCGAAGCCCTTGCCCTTTCGGGGGACAGCCACCCTCGCCAGGTGCCTGTCACGGCTGTCACCAGCTGCCTGTCCTCTCCCATCGGACGGGCTTGTTTTGCTGTGATAACATCACAGCGTGGGTAGGGTTTGCTGGCTCATTTCTTGTGCTGAATTATCCCAGAAAGTTTAGTCTGTAGGGAAGGAAGAATTTAGCAGAGCCGTCCGCTGGGCCTGGAGGGTGTCTGCCAGAGAACCCGGCCGTCTGTGGGGTTTATTGGGTCAGTTTAGGGCTAGGAAAGCTTTCAAGATGAGAACTGGCAATATAAATCCAAATAACAGCGGGGATGCTCCCGCCATGCACTCAGCTGGGATGAAGTCTCCCTGTGGTCCCCGTGCCAAGCTGCTGCCGTACCCAGAGCTCCCGTTTTTTTTGACAGATAATGCCACCCCCAGTCCATCCTGTCATCCGCCCGTCTGTCTCACAGCCTGCCAGGCAGAAGAGCCTGTCCTGAGCTCTCACTCGCGGGGGAGCAGTGCCCTTGCCCATCAGCTGCCGGCATTGGTCCCTCCCTGCCCTGGGGAGGATGGACCCCGAGGGCTGGCAGATTTGCACCCCCTTCTTGTACCAGGCAGCACCCGGGTCTGGCCTTGCCGCGCTCCTCTGGCAGCACCCCCATAACTGGAAACGCGCCGCAGGATTCGCCGCCTTTTCCTGCAACCGAGTTGCACGTCTCCTCGGACGGTGCTGGGAGAACGGGGACGGGAGGGAGATGCAGCATCTCCCCGGGTGACCCTGGCACCCCGGTTTGCAGCCCCTGGCACTCCCACAGCCCCGGCCACCCACCCAGCGCAGGGTCCTGAGCGGGACCACGGCCCCAGCCCAGCTCGGTGGTCACCCGTGGGTAAAACCAGCCCTTTTGGCCGGTGCTGCGTGGCCGCCCAGGGACGGAGCCACCATCCCGCACGAGGGGCTGGGTTCGGTGGGGATGCACCTGCACAGTGTATGCTGCCAGGGATTTTTTTTTTTTTTTTTAATTTTTTTTTTGAGTCTAAAATTTTCCAATTGCAGCGTGGAGATGCTGTTTGATTCCCCTCCCATCTCCGCCGAACCTCCTCCTCCTTGGCCTCTGCTTTCCTCCCTCTCATGCATTCACAGTGTGCGACTGTTGTGCCTGTCCCCTCCACCCCTCTGAAATATGAAATGTAAAACTGTAAACATTTCAACATACAGCAGTTCAAAGGCGATCTTTGACTGAGGGCGTCTAACATGCCTGTACCGAGATTAAAAAGGGGAGGGGGTGGGTAGGAAGGAGGGAAGAAGAGTTTTTTTGTAACTGCCAACGGGAGTATAAATATTCAGACACCTCGAGTCTTCCAGTGCAGAGATGTATTGCTGTCTCCAAACTGCTCAGGAGTTTTTATTTTTTTTCTTTTATTTTTATATAGATTTTTCCTTTGCAGACGGTCACACCAGAGTAATCCATTTAGGAAAAAAAAATGCATGAATAACCTTAACCTTCACTTTCAAAATTATAAGTCCCCTGAGAGGCTTTAGGAGAAGCCTGGGATGGCAAATAAAGTTTGCTCTGTCTCACGGCACTGGAGGAAGCCCGGCCGGCCGCGTTTCGGCGAGGCCATCTTCCCCACTGGAGATGTTGCGATTGTTGCTCCTGAAGCCAAAAGCAAACACACACTTTTTTTTTAAGGTAAGACTTGGTCAGCCTGATAAGCCAAAGGAACAACAGCAGCAACGGCAATTCCCCAGGGAGATGAACACGCTGTAGGCGTGGAGCATCAAACCCTCCTTGGAGAAATGACACCTGAATTGAGCCGAAGTGACCGGGGTTGGCATGAGGAGTGGGATGGGGGGAGCGTTTCCAACCCAGGGGATGCTGGATCTGGTGGTGGATCTGGGATCCATTGGGATGACCCGGGCTGGTGCAGAGGATGGGGAGCTCAACATGGCTCCGTCCTCGCAGGAGCGGGAAGCATCAGTGGTGGGGGGGAAGTCCCTTTTGGGGTGCTGCCAGCTTTGGGGAAGCAAAACCCGGCGTGAGGGGTGCAGAGCGGGGTCTGGGCATGGGGTGATGGCGTCACCAGGCTGGGAACCCCCCCCGGTCCTCGCTGTGACTTGTGGTTCCTCGTCCTTCATCCGTGCTCCGTCATTCCGCAGGACCGAGCACTGGCTGCATCTACCAGGTCCCACCTGCTTTCGGGAGAGCGGGGTGGATGTGTGGGGCGTTGGGCTCCTGCAGTGGGGCTGGTGCAGGGGTCTCCGTCGCGTGGTGAGATGCAGACATCCCCTCTGACCCCACCCGCGCACAGGGACCGCTTGCACGGCATCCCCGGCGCGGCATCCCCGGCGCGGCACCCCCATCCTGGCAACAAGCCATCCCTGAGCACCTGAGTTAGGATCTCGAGTTCAGATGACGCATCTTTGGCCAATTTGCAAAAAGTCGCCCTGCGGACCATCTTCCTCCCCTCTCTGCAGCCCCTGGTCCCCATCCCCTCCCAGCGGGATGCCATCGGCTGCACCAGAGCCGCCCGTGGCTGTGCCCTGTGCCCGTCCCACAGCTCCCCAGGCGAACAAATGATTAATAAACTGCACCACAGTGTCTGAGGTGGTTATTAATACCCTGGTAAAAAGAGCTACTGAAGTTATAAAGCTTTAATTTGGCATTAAGGCTGAGTGGAAACTCTGCGTGTCTGCCAACAGCTACACACACATCCCTATACAGACAGGCTGTTAATATATATGCCTATATAAAAATAAAGAATAAAATTAATTTGAAATAAAAAGCTGAAACGCTTGCAAAAGAGAAAAAGGATGATGTTTTTGCTTGGTTAGGGGTTTTCTGGTGGGTTTTTGCTGCCCTGTCTTGGCCCCCTCCTCAAATTTATTGGGACTTCCAGCCTATGGATAAAACCATCTTTTACTATTTATGATTTTTTTTTTTGAAACGAAATAAGGAAGTGAGGAAAGAGCCTCAATCCAGGCTCCAAAAATATATGAGCTGTTGCTTTATCCCCCCTCGCCGTCACATATTGCAGGCGATGTGACACCGCAGGGCAGGGCGCAAGCGTGGGACCCGGGTGCCCGTGGGCTCCGCCACCGCCTCTCCTGCCAGCCTCAGTCAAAGCCCTTCACCTCCTCGGTGGGTGCACGCCGGTCCCGGGGGGTTGGCGGTCCCCTCACTTTTGGCACACTCGAAATGGCAGTGGCGTTGAAACCGTCTGCCTCTGCTGCCTTTGAAATGGAGAATAAAGCTGCAGCTGGAGCGGAACGGGGCCCAACAGCCAGCGCTGGAAAATCCCACCCACAACGGAATAAAAAACATCGCCCGAGGCGCGGGGCGAGCGCCGCAGCCTCCTGCCCTTCACCGCAACCCCCCCGGCATGGCGTGGTGGCAATGCCGAGGATGCTCTTGCCCTCTGATGAGCCCTAATTAGCCCGAAAGCGTGGTGGGATGGGGAGGTGGGGCTGGGCAGGGAGCGGGGGCTGCTGGATGTGGGCGAGACCTTGGGTCCCCAACAGGACGTGGTATCGTCATCGCAATTAAATTTCCCGCCTGGTGCCAAATCCCATGGTTCTGGGGATTTGGAGTATGATGCACCCATCTGCGCCGTCTGGTTTGGGCTCGTTTCAGGCAACTTTGGGTGAAAAAGTGAGTCTTTGATTATTTGTGCACAAATGGGAGTGAGGGACTGTAGGGATGCAGGTCTGCAGGGGTCCTGGCTGGCAAACCCCCCACAAGAACCCACCTGGATTTGGGAGCTGGACTTCCAAAGGTCCCCCTGAGCAGGGGGATGAGCAGGGCACACCCCAGCGAGGAGTTTTCAAGAGCAAATAGGGACAGGAACATCAATAAGGATTTAAAAAAAAAAAATCTTCTCTTCACTTGGCTTGAAAATGAAATCCTTCGTGCCTTAGCGGTGGCTGGGAGCACCTGCAGCGCGGCCATGGGCGTTTTTCTGGATGGAGAAAATTCTCCTGCGGGAAAAGCAGGCTGTCCCAAAGGCAAACCTTCCCTTTCGTGGGAAAACGCCGCTTGTGTTGACAAAATTGCAAAAATTTAGTTTTTCAGAGGGCTTTTTTTTTTTTTTTTTTAAATTCACTACATCATTTCTGAAGGATGTTTCTTAGGAGCCAAAATTTCAGCATTCTGAAATTAGGATCTTTGCCAATCTCAGGATGGCTCCTGGGGTGCTGAGGAGGGTATTTAGTCACTCTTCCCACACACACACAGATACACACACACACACTTTTTTTCCCCTTTTTTTCCCTTTTTTTTATAATCCTCTAACCTTTCAGAGTGTCTCCAGCTTTGGAAAAATTACAGAGTGGCAAATTTATAATGTTTTCTTTTGTACTTTTGCTGCTGTGTAATCTTTCCAAAGTTAGAGAAGTTTTGAAGTTACAGAATGGAAAAAAAAAAAGATAGAAAAAAAATAATATACATGTGTGAGTGGGAAAGGCACAGCATTGTGTTCAGCACCACGCAGACGTTGTTCATTGTCTTGAGTCTGAGGGCACGGGAGGAAAAAGAAATAGAAAATAAGACCCCCAGAAAAGTGAGATTTCTGGCAAAAGGCTGGGAAAATTTCAATGCTGTGATGTCTGACAGATGCTTCATGTTTTGGGTGGTTGTAGGGGAAGGAGGTGGGGGTTGATGGATGGTCCGTACTGTTTGGGTGCTGGTTCCCACCTGTACATCAGGGCGGGTGCCCGGCGTGCTGAGACCCAGCAACTCTCGCCTTGGGATCATCGACTCGAAGCTTTGAGACGTGATTTATAACTTGGGGGGGTGGGCAAGAGCTGAGGGAGGGCTCCGAACCACACAGGGTCAGAACCAGGATTTGCAAATTCAGTAGATCTTTGGTTCAGTGTCGGCTTCATTGCCGTTGGATCCCTGTGCCCATCACTGCCCATGAAGCAGGGAGTGCTCGAGGTCCCCCCTGTGCCCCCCTGCTCCGGTGCTGCATCCCCCCACCCCACCCCAGGGCCCTGCCAAGGGATGCTGGAGCAGGAGGCGAAGTCGCTGCCGGCTGCTCTTTAAGACTGAAAAGGTGGTTGGGAAGCAGCGAGCTCTGCACTTCTGTGGCTGTTGCAGGGTTTTTTTTGTCGGTGATTATTTGCGCACGCTTTTCGGTTTGCAGGATGGGGCCTTTGCAGGTGGGTCAGGGGTGCGGCAGAGCAGCCGTGCCCCGGGGCGGGGATGGGGTTTGCAGCAAAATGTGAAGTTTGGCTGGGGAGGAACTGAACCTGAGCTGCACAAGTTCAGACAACAGCCCCCCCGAGCCCCTGTGGGACCCCCAGCGCGGGGCAGGCTGTGAGCCTCTCCCTGGGGATGACGTCAGGTGCTGAGGTCATCACGACGCAGCGGTACCATGGCCGGTGCCGGGGATGCTGGAGGTGCCGGTGCCGGCCAGGAGCGGGGTGCCAGTCCCCCGTGAGATCCCTCCGTCGTCTCCGCTGCGGTGGGTCAGCCTCCAGCCGGTGATTAATGGCCCAAGGGAGGTCGTGGTGGCCGCGGGCCATGGCTAATGTCAAATAACAAATATGAATGCGGGCTGTAAATATTTATACAATGCGCAGGCACGTGCCGCCTCCCTGGTGCAAAGGCAAAGCTCTCCTCCCCCCAGCCGGGTGACTCACATCTCCCGGCAAAAAACCACCGGGGTGACCGGGAGAGGGCTCGGGCCAGTGCTCCGGCGGCCGTGGCCCCCGTCCCAGCAGGGCTGGCGGGGCTGCCTGCCTGCCCGCGGCTTGCAGGGATGTTTCATGTCTTTGGGGACGTCCCGGAGCACTTCTGCTCTTGGGATTGCTGAAAAGTGGCTTTTAAAAGGCAGCTTAGAGCTTCACAGCCTCGGGCTCCTCTTTAGGGGGTACAGGGAAGCTGAAGGGACCCTCAGATCCCCCTCCCCATCTCTGCGGGAGGCAGTGGCGGTGACCCCCCCGACAGCAGCACTGATGCTCCCCCTGTGCCCGTGGAGTCGGAGCGGGGAGCCCCGGGGTGCTCTGGGAGCCCTGCCCGTACCCGAGGGGCTGCGGGCGATGCTCAGCCCCCGCCACCCCCGCGGGGGCACCCAGCTGCCTCACACCACTGCTGGCGACGGGGATGTGCCCGCTCCGGGGGCACCACGTCTCCCTTACTGCCTGCACAGGGAAGGCAGAGAGCAGCCAGGTGAGCAGCTCATAAACCTCCGCCCCATGCGCTCCAGGCTTCTGTTTCCCAAATACCATTAAAACCTCCACTCCCACAGCCTCCTGCCATGGCAAAGCCTTGGGCATTGCTGCTCAAGGCCATCACCATCATGTGATGCTCTGGACATGATGTCCCGGGTACCACAGCGCTGCATCCCGGATAAGTGATTTGAGGGGCAAAGGGGGCTGAGGGAGAAGCGGATTTTGGCTCTGCCCCTGAGGAAGCCTTGATGTTTTTCTCAGTTCTTCCTCCTGCTTCCCACTCCTGGCTCCCAGGTTTATGTAGCACAGTCCCTGCTAATTCGTGCACATTCCTCCATGCCTAAGAATAGAAAGCAATGACGATTATTTGGGTGACTGGTCGGCTCAGGAAATGGCTAATTGGAGACAGAGACTTTCACCTCTGCCTGGGCTGGCTCCAGCCTGGATTATGGGCGCCTGAACGATGTTTCCTATCATCACACATGCAAAAGGGTCAGGGATTCTCAGGGTGGCTTGTACAAGAGCGGGCCCAGCAGCTCACCGTGTCCCACAGCGAGCCCATCACCAGTTGCGTCAGGGCTGGGTGCGGTGAAGCCACTAAGGAGCAAAACAGCAGCCTTGCTCCCTCGAGCCTTTCTGGTTCATATGTGGGTCGAAAAGCCAGAGGGCTGCTTGGTTTCATCACCCTGGGCGATGGCTCCCGTGGGGAGACAGGGAGAGCTGCCCCCGGCTCTCCCCATCACTCCCCCCACCTCTCCTCTTGCAGATGTCGACGAGTGCGTGGAGGGCACTGACAACTGCCACATCGATGCCATCTGCCAGAACACCCCCAAGTCCTACAAGTGCATCTGCAAGTCCGGCTACACCGGCGATGGGAAGCACTGCAAAGGTAGGGACACGCCGCTGCCCCCGAGCCAGAGCCCCTCCGACGAGCGACAGCCCCGGCAGGTCAGAGACAGGCGGTGGCTCGTCAGCAACATCCCCTGCCCTTGCAACAAGGCTGCTTGTTTTCCTCAGCCCATTGCGGACCTTTTATTCCCCTTTTCTGCCCCAAAATCCTAGCGTGTTGACACTGCGATGCATGGGGATGGCGAGGAGCATGGCTGTCCCTCACCTGCTCTGCAAAGAGCCGTGTTTGTAAGGCTGGGGCTGCCCAGGCCCGGGAGGTCACCTGGGGCTTGTTTTAAACAAAGCTGGGCTTTTCTTAACTGCAGGAGATATAGATACAGGCAATATAGATCTAGATTTAGATATAGATACAGATATATGCAGCTGAGTGGGGCATGGAGAGAAAATGGGCTCCTTGGAGGAGTAGTACCAGGAAAGCAGGAGCAGGATAGGGGAAAATTTCCCAGCTCTGCTCGGAGCGGGTCCAGGGTTGGGATGGGATGAGTACAAATAGCAGAGGGGTTAAAGCACACTCCAGGCACAGCAAGGCTGCTCTGCCCACCGCCTTTGGGAAATCCCGCGTCATTCCCAGAGCACTCGGCAGATCACCGCACTGTGCCGAGGCTTTAAGAGGGCAGGTTAGCTAGAAGTCCAGTGTCTAGACTGGGGAGGACGGGGGGAGTGTTTGCAGTGTGTGGAGGGATGCTGTAGGTGATAACGGAGCTCGGGACCTGCTGGAATAAGCAGAGACAGCAGAGACCCCAGGGTGCAATATTAGCTGGGTCGCAGACATGCTGGAGATGGGGAGCAGCACCCATACCGCAGGCTGGCCCCCCTCAGCCGGGACAGCCCTGCAGCTCTCCTGCCCTCCTCCCCCCGCAGATGTCGACGAGTGTGAGCGGGAAGACAACGCAGGCTGTGTCCACGAGTGCGTGAACATCCCTGGCAACTACCGCTGTACCTGCTACGACGGCTTCCGCCTGGCGCACGACGGCCACAACTGCTTAGGTGAGAGACGGGCCACCGGCACGTGCCGGGGCGGGACGCTGGCTTGTCGCAGGCGCTCGGAGCTATGGCACCTTGGGACCCGCCGCCTTTCTTTGCCGGGCACCTCCTGAGCTGTGACCCCACACAGAGCCGTTGCAGAGCTGGGGGACTGGGCCAGCAGCTCTGCTCCACAGCCGAGGGCAAGACCGGTCGGTGGGGCTCACCCAGACCTTGCCGCTTGCTCTGCTCGTGCTTGAGGTCAGCGCTGCACCTGCCAAAATAGATGAGTTAATAGCAAATACGGTGGGGATGGGAACCAGCAAAGGGACTGGGTAAATAATCCCTGGGCCAAGACAAACCCAGCATCTGCCTATGGAGCAGCCGAGCATCCTCCCCACCACTTCCCACCGCCCCAAACTCCATCCGGCTGCGGCAGAGCCAAAGCTCCCGGCAGAACCTGGGGCCAGCCGGGCTGCCCGCGCCCCAGCACCCGCTTCCTCCCGCGGCACCCACGGGTGGGATTGCCGGAGCACAGGGCTGCACGCCTCCCTCTGCCTGGAGCTCATGCTATTTTCTAATTAGTGTCTGCAGAGGGGTCATTAATGAGCTCATCACTGGGAGGAGGAGGGGGGAGGGATTATGGACACATACGCTTTGCATTAACCACCATCACCGTGATCTTTGCAGCTTCCTCGGGGAGGGGGGAGATTTACACAGCTGGGAGGAGGCGCGGGAGGGCGGCTCTGCCTTCCTCTCCCAAGGGAGGACGAGCCCGAGGAGAAGAAAGGAAAGCCGGGCTCGGCGAGCCGCAGACGTCATGTGTTTACAGAGTTGGGCGAGGGAGGATGGAGGCGGCTGGGGAGTAGCAGGGTGAGGGGGGATCTGGGGGGGCAGCCCTGCCTCCCCCCTTGAGCCCTTCCTTCGCTCATCCCAGCGAGGCTTCTCGGCTGCGTTGCTTTGCTGTAGGGATGGTGCAGGTTTAAACCCTGGAGCCCATTTTACAGACGAGGATGTTGAGACCCTCCGTGCTCCACCTGGGCTTGCTCAGCAGTCGCTCCTGGGGGCGGGCAGCGGGGCTGAACCCCGGTAGGTTTTTCCCATCCTTCTTCCTCCCCATCCGGACTGTGCTTTGCCCAGCCTGCAAGCATCCACTCTTAGCCAAAAGAAAGAGAATAAGAGCAAAGTGGAGGGTCATGCCCAGGCTTTGCTGGCACCTCAGGCAGTGGACAAGCTGTAGGTGGGTTGGGGTACGTGCCTGCCGGCCCCACCATTGCCCACCCCGGGCGACCTTTTGAACCAGGACAGGAATTCGAGCCCCCGTCCTGACACGGGCCCTGCTGGCTTCTGCCCATCTCCGTTGTATTTAATAAAACAGGTATTAGAGCAGTGGAGTCTCGTTTCAGCCGTCAGGTTTGAACGGCTGCCTCCTCATTTTTGTGCGGAGCTTGAAGGAGAAGTCGCAAGACGTTAAGCCCTTGTTATAAACGGGGGGATTTAAAGAGAGTTATTGGCATCTGCAGGACATAGTTTGGCTGGGATGAGCCTCGGAGGAAGCTGCAAGCCTCCTGCCATCGCAGAGGACATCCTTTTTGTGTCTGGCTGCAGCCCTGCTGTCAGCCCCAGCCTGCCCCAGGAGCACCTGGGTGAGATGATGTTTTCAACACCTCCTTTCCAAGGTAGCGGGTTTGTGGGGTGCTCCTGGGCTCTGCTCCTGTAGCAGTTTCCAGCTGGAGCTGCAGCCCTGCTTTGATTTCTGAGCATCCCCTGGGGTAGCAGCATCTGCCAGGGCTTGCCCGGGGCTGGGGCATGGTGCAAGGCACCCGTGCTCCTCAGGCATCCGTCCGTCCGTCCGTCTCTTTGTGTGTGCCAGAGGAGGTCGGGGCGGGGAGTGGGGGCAGGGCTGGGAGCCCCCCCGGCGCGTGCCGTCACCCAGCCGCTATTCCAGTGTTTCCGGCGGCCGATGCTGGCGGGGCTCAGCTTTCCTCTCGGCTGCTGGCTCTGCCACGCTCGAGTTCACGGGAGGTTTTCTTTGGCACGGGGCCCCTCGCTCCCCGGCCCGACGCCGTCACCCGGCCCTAGGACTGCGGGTGGAGGGGGCAGGGGCGGCCGCGGCAGAGGTTTGCCTCTCTGCTCGAGCCGGGCATCCTGGTTGCTTTGGCACCTCAGGGCACTGGTAGGTTCAGCTTGGACCACTGTCCCCAAAAACTCTGGAGAGAGCAACAGCCTGTTGCTCTTCATTAAATGAGGGATTTGCCGGGATGGAGCAGGAGCAGCCCGGAGCAAGGGCATCGCTGCTGCCATGGGTGTGCACTTCGAGCCCCTTCCAGCCTTGGTTTGTTAAACCAAAACAGGCACGAGGGCAGCAGAGCTGCTGGGGATTTGAGTCTCCTTACAAGTAATTATCCCCACTCCAGGCTAAGGTTTCCCAGCTCCCCCTAATGAAGTTCAGGCATCCCCAACCAGTGATGGGCTCGGAGGGGCTGGGACTGAGGGGCAGCTGCAGCCAGTGTCGTAGCCGAGTATCTTGGGTGCTTTGGGGAAAGGGGGCACAGCCCACCCGAGTGTCCCGGGACAAGGAAAATCCCTTTCTCTGTGGTTTGGGGTTCCCATCTGTACAATGAGACCTTTTTGCCCATGAGCCAGGGAAGCTGTATGGCCTCTGAGACCCACCCCTTGATGTGCTTTGGCTTCATCCCCTGCAGCATCTCCTTTTTTTCTAGCTGGGGGTTCATGGATGTAAAGCAGAACTGATTTGTTGTGTAGCAAATCTGTCACACCCGTTTCCCCATCCCCTCGGCATGCTGCGGTGCCGTGCTCACCCCCTGCCGCCTTCCTTTGCAGACCTGGATGAATGCTCGGAGGGCAACGGCGGCTGCCAGCAGACCTGCGTCAACATGATGGGCAGCTACGAGTGCTTCTGCCGGGAGGGCTTCTTCCTCAGCGACAACCAGCACACCTGCATCCAGCGCCCCGAAGGTTAGTGCACGGCATCGCCCAGCCCTGGGGCACCCTCCATCCCCTGCATTTATTGGGCAGGTCTGTTCCCCATCACCTCCAGCCACCCCTGCACGGTGCCTAGGTTTGGGTGCTGGTGCTGGTTCATGCCCCTTCTTGGTATTACAAATTTAAACGCAAATTTATTCTGAGTGCATTGGGAGAGGATACTGCAGGGCGATGTAACAAAACCCTCGCAGGCCCCTTAATGAAGCACAATAATACTAAACGGAGGACATTAATCCTGTATCTGGAACATTTCATTAAATAAAAGGTACCCAGAGATCCTCACACCCTGCAAGACTCATCTTCTCCTGCCAGGTCTTGCACAGCACTGAGCCCTCCATCTCGGTATCAGCTCTAAATTGCTGCCGTCTGGAGCAATCTCTTAGCCAAAATAGGAGGAAATGAGAGATTTTTGCGTCTCTGCTGATTTTTATCTCTGCTGCTTGGCAAAGCCGGCTGAGTGGTTTTGTTTTCCTCCTTCTCCCTTCCCAGCTGCATCGGTCCTTCCAGCTCCCTGGGGAATCTCTCCCAGCCCCGATGGCTCAGCAGCTGCGGTGGCATCTCTTGCATCCCCATCCTCTATGTGTCCAGGAGGGATGAGCTGGCTGCTCCCTCCCCCTGGTGACGCGGATGTGGCCCCCACAGGGGACAGGGATGCAGGTGCTGGGTTTTGAGCTGGTTTCTGAGCTGAGTGGCTGCAGAGCGTTGTTGGCCTGGGGATGTCTGTGTTGCTTCTGCACCCTGAGATTGATTTTGTAGCTGCTACGTGGTTCCCGAGCTCAGGCTCAGGGGCGGCTGCTGAGGATGAGGGGTTGGGAGGGTTGCAGCTGGTCTCTGGGCTGTGAGTCTGGAAAAAGCAGAGAGCTGAGGACAATTTGGGGTCCGATGTTAAAGCCTACTCTGACTTTGCTCCTGGCTCCTTGGGCACTGCCAAGGCAGAAGCGTTCAGTATTAGAGAACTAAACCTCGACGTTACAGCTACTTCCTTCCTTCTGGGGTCCTTGCCAGCTCCTTGTCTCTCTTCTCCTACCCTGGCAGGAGGCTTTCTCCTTTCCCTCCGCTCTTTCTCCTTTTCTCATTCTCCCTTTTGCTTTCCTCTCTCCCTCCTGATGCAGAGGGGAAGAAACGCTGCTGGGTCGACAGATCCAGGGGATGGATCCCAGGACCCCCCTTCTGCAGCACCACGATGCTCTCCCTTACACCGGCCAGTCCCTCCCAGTAAGGAGAGGCCAAGGGTTGGGGCTCACTGGGTATCGGTGCCTTTAAACCCTGTCACACTCAGCCCGACGATGACAGCGGAGCCACTGAAAGCAAAGGGGGCTCACCGGGTCCTCACATGGAGCAGATGACAACATTGCACAGAGAGGAAGGATTAAACGGGGTGCATCCCTTCCTGGGTGGTGGCTGTAGGCACTTAGGGATTGCTGCGTACTCGGCGTTTGCAGCGGAGGAGGATGCCGTGCCTGGGTGGAATTGCCTGGGGAGCCTTAGGAAAACAGTGTGCGGCCATCCTGGCCTGGAGGGCAGCCAGGGCACACGGACGCCGGAGCTTGCATCTCCGCTGGGACATGCCGGGGGATTTCTGCAGATCACTGGCGGTCGGGACCTGGTTTGTCTGGAAGGTGGCATCTCTGGGGGAGCAGCAGCACAGCAGGGCAGGGTCAGCCTCGGAGGTCTCAGTGTCTGTGTGGCACCAGGGACATGGCGGAGATGCTGCCAGGTAGTAAAAAGCAGGAATAAAAAAGAGAGGGAGATAAAAGCTGCTGTTTGGAGGAGAGGCTGAGAGCGCTCGGCTGTCCCTGGGGCATCGCGTGCCCGGGGAGGGTCCCATGGCAGGGCTGGGTGGAGCGCAGGGGATTGCAGCAGCAGCCGCATCCCAGCCCTGGGGCAGGCTGGAGGGTGCTGGGGGACGGAGCGGGGCTCGCTACAAGCTGGGGGTTCCCAGCCCGGCACAGAGGCCAGGGAAGGGAGGGCTGGTGTGGTTGGAGGCTGGAGGCTCTAATTACAGAGGACTCCCCTGCCACTGTTACAGAGGATCGCCCTGTCCCGGAGCAGAGCCAGGCGGGATCTGCTGGGCAGGTGATGGGGAGCAGCCTGGGACACCCACAGCCTCTGGGTTTTAACCCTTCCTGGGCATCCGTGGTGTATCTCAGTGTCCTCCTTCGAGGTGCTCTGCCCCAGGCTCTTGGCAGCCCACAGGCTTGCAGCTCTGTCTGGTTCCCCATCCTGACACTGCCGTCGCTTACCCCATGGTGGGCTCAGCACTGGCTGCCTGGAAAGGAGCTGACCCCCTCCCTCTGCCAGAAAAAGGCCCTGAGCAGGTGGTTGCATCTCCCAGAGAGCCATCCCCAGCTTGCTGTGGGTTTTGTTAAATGTCTCCTAAACTCCTGTCAATGCCCCGTTCGGCATCCGCTGAACCCGGCTTTCTGCAGCTGGGAGTTCCCATGCCCTGGGAGAGGCTGGGGTGGGAGGGGGCTGTGGATGGGTCAGCAAGGGGAACCAGCAGCTCCCCAAACCCTCATTCCCCAGAGGCTGCCAGCGTGTAAATCCTCCCCAAGCTGTCAATTCATCCCACAGCTTACAGGCATGGCCCCAGGGCTCATCCCGGCAGAGCAGCTCCAGGGCTGTCCCCCCCGCAGCCAGCTTTGCCCCCCAAAGCCCTTCCTTGCTTGGCTGGACAATGCCATGACTGCCGGCCCAGCAGTCTGTGATCACAAACACGCTCACTCCATCCTCCTCGTCTTCTGAAAAGGAGCTGCATCGCTCTGTCCCATCAGTGCCAGGCAGGGCCGGTGGGCAGTGAGAGCTTCTGCGCCCGCTGCTTGCCCTGAGGCGTGGGAGCAAGGTCTTGCGCAAGGCAATAGAGGGAATCAAAGGTTTAAAGCTCCAGGGTGGCTGTGTCCACCTTCCCGAGCCACTCTGTGCCAGGAGGTGCTGCCCTTTGAGGCACTGCAAGGGGTTATCCCATCTTCCCCAAGGTCCTCACTTGCAAAGTCTTCCCCTCATTGCCCCCATCTCCCCATCCCTGTCCCACCCCAGACATCCTTCTGCCACAGCGGATCCGTGCCAGCAAGCTTTTGGAGCTTTGCTTTGCTTTCTTCTCTCTTTTAGAAGGAATGAACTGCATGAACAAGAACCACGGCTGTGCCCACATCTGCCGGGAGACCCCCAAGGGGGGCATCGCCTGTGAGTGCCGCCCTGGCTTTGAGCTCACCAAGAACCAGCGCGACTGCAAACGTAAGGAGCATTCCAGGGATGGGGATACAGCCTCCCGGGGCCCCTAACCTTGTCCCCATGGTACAAACCCCTCCTGGCCTTGCTGCCGAGCCCTGACCCTCCCAGTTGGCTTATCAAGCCTGAAGCCCTCTGGCTTCGTCTTCCTCCAGCATGCCTGGCTTGTTGCCCTTACAGACGATGCTCCTGGCACCCCCCTCTGCCATGTCGCCACACTGTGCCCTGACACTGAGCAGGCTGAAATGGCAGTTAAAGGGGGTCCCGGAGGTGCAGCATCCTCTGTCTCTGTTCCACCAGCTTTGCTTTCCCAAGGGGTGTTGAGCAGAGAGATCGGCGCAGGAGGAGAGCAGGAATCCTCTCCCCAGGGGTCATGGTGCTCTCAGCCTGTCTGATCTCCTGCCAGCATCTCGCTGGCACTGCCAGGGTTATTAAATAGATATGTATGTGTTTATGCAATTATTTTTGTTTTGTTTCTCATTTGCTGTCTGCAGCAAACATGTCAAAATTGCTGATGAAATGGAGTTTTAATCCTACAAGCCTATTTTCCCTCTAAGCTAAATGAACAGTACGCCTTGCCCCCGGGGAGGGCTGGCAGGGATTCCCAGGAGCACCTGAGTCATTCCAGAGCTTGGGAAAGTCCCACCGTTCCCCTGTGACACCAGATGCAGGGCAACCAGCCCACTAGTCCCCTTTGCTCAGGCTCCACTGGTGGCATTTAGCAGATATGCAAAGGGAAGACACGAGAAGCCGCATAACAGTTTGCGTCGGCCAAGATCCCGCAGGGAAAGTCAAAAGGCTTTAGAAATTATCCAGGAGGGATGGATCTCTCCGAGGGTATGGCCAAGGTTTTCCCAAGCCACCTTTTTGCTGTCGCTTGGGGATGCCAGGCAGGGAGGAGAGGGGCTGGGGCCCTGGGTGACAGCCGGTGCTTTGCCTCCTGCAGTGACCTGCAACTACGGGAACGGGGGCTGCCAGCACACCTGCGACGACACCGACCAGGGGCCCAAGTGCGGCTGCCACGTCAAGTTTTTGCTGCACTCTGACGGGGTGACATGCATAGGTAGGTGTGAGCCCTTGCCTGGCCCTGGGGATGTTGGTTGGGGCATGGGATGACTTGTCTTCCTCCCCAGACAATTTGCTCTTGGCCTAATGAAGGGGTTTTTCCAAGCTTTGGGGATGTGCCGTTTCCTTTTGCTGAGATCAGAGAAACTCGGTGCATGTGTGAGGGATGCTGGGGGTACTCACTTGGTTCAGGGATGTGTCGCTGCCTGGTGTGGGGATCAAAAGTGGCGGGGAGGATGCTTGAGGGGATGTTTGGGGACAGGTCAGCTGTGCTGGGGCACGGGGAGGGGTCCCTGCCCGCCTCTGTGCCGCTGGAGGGAGAGGGGTGAGGATGTGCTAGAAATTGCCACTGTCAGTGGCAGCATTCAGGGAGGGACACGGAGGGGACAGATTTGGCTGTGGAGATCCACTCTGACTTGGCACTGTGGGTCCTCGGCTCAGGAACAATTGTCTTGCAAAAAAAACCCCAACCAAAACCCCAACAACCCGACAACTCAACCACCCCCAAAATTGTCCTTTTCCTGTGTGTGTTTTCAAATTGTAAAACATCAAACAGAGATAGAAGTTTTACTGGTTTCATATGCTTGTGCTGTTTAACAGCTGATTTGATTTAAAAAAATGTTACATTCAGGGAGTGATTAAGTCCACAAATTGCTCTAGACATTGGAGTTCTTATTACAAAATAAAAAAGAAAAAGGAATTGAAAGCAAGAGAAAAGTTTTGGCTCCCCGTGTCCCCGCTGTGCCTGAACAGAAAACCCTCTGCGCTTTCCAAAGACAGCTCCATCCTCAGG
This sequence comes from Aramus guarauna, assembly GCA_013400195.1. NCBI lineage: Eukaryota > Metazoa > Chordata > Aves > Gruiformes > Aramidae > Aramus > Aramus guarauna. The sequence continues at coordinate 921,309 of VXBL01003098.1, forward strand.
GTGAGCGGCGGCAGAGCCCCCCAAACCCCCGGCTGCTCCCTGCATGCTCAGTGCTGAGCCCCCTGAAGATCTCTCCTGCCTGTCAGCTCAGCCGCCTGCTACCTTAGTGTCACCGCTGTCCCCCAGCCCCCTGCCAGGATTAGTTCCGGTCCCTCCTGTGCTCATGGCCCCTTGTCCCTGCCCTCCTTGTGTTTGCTCCCATGGCCGCTGCATCCCACCCCAGCCACTGAGGACCCTCCCAGTGGGGAACGCTCTTCCAACGGGGACTTTGGGACCATGGGATGTGTCGGCTGGTGCGTTCCTCCCGGACGGAGGTCCCTGCGTGTGGTGGTGTGTTGGTGCAAGGACTCGGGGAGGTTTGGCACCGGAGCGATGCTCCTGACCTGCCGGGTGCAGCAGGTGGGGGAGCAGCTCTCTGAAGCACCTTGTGATTTAGGGGATGCTCGAGAAGGCTCCATTGGCTGGAGGATTTTAGGAGCAGCACCAGCCCAAAACCCACCGCCGTGTTTTTTGCATCCCTTTTGGGTCTGCAACCCCCTCTCTGCAGGAAGGGGTCCGCCCGCCTCCCGCGTCCCCCGGGGGATTCCTGACCCCCTCAGACCCGCTGCGGGAACACTGCGGGATTGTGCTCCGGTTGCTGGGAGCCGGCAGCCGCCCCGCGGGGATGCCCAGCCGGCAGATTTATGGCCGAGGTACCTGCTCGGATATTTATAACCACCCTTTCTTGTTTTACAGCGGGGGCTCAGCAAACACCCTCCCCCCTCCCCAGTGCTCCCTCCGCCGCCCCTTCCCCATTTCCTCTGAAATATTTCATCATTTCAAGGGGAATAAAGTTTCCAGTGAGGGGAAACGCAAACTCGCTCCCCGGGCCATGGGCTTTGAAATTGTACGCGGTGCGTTTGATGGGCTGCCGGGACAGGCCCCTGGTCCAGGTTCCCTTCAGATCACACCACGCGGCAGGAAGCACGATCAGCCCCTTTGAATGACAGTTTCATTAGGCCACGGCCGGTGTTTTTCATTTTTCCGCTTTTTATTGCTGCTTTTAAAAATGCAGATAATGAATAACATGCCTCTGAGCAAAGCGGGGCCAGCCCTAATGGCTCCCAACATGTCTGCAGGCTCGAGGGGGAGGGGGAGCCAGGAGGGGAGGCTGATGACCTTATATATTTATATTTATGCTCGAAAAGCAGTCTTTTTTTTATTTTATTTTTTTAAAAAAGCACATAAAATCACCGTCCAGCAGCCTAGGGTGCAGTGCCCTCAGGGAGATACAAACTGGGCTGTTGCGGTTGCTGTAGATCTTGGCTTTCCAGGAAGATTTTCAAGCCAGGGCATCTCTCTCCCACTGATATTTGGGGTGCAGCGGGGCTATTGCCATTCCCCCACTGGTGGCAAGCACCAGCGGAGTGGGAGGTGGTGGACGGAGAGGAAATATGATTAGATGGACAAGGACACTAAGCCCAGCTCAAGTTTTATGGCTGGTTTCCTGACCCGTGCCCAGGCAGTTTGTGGTGGCGTTGCGGGTGCTCCCCAGCTTTGTGAAGCCTGCAGTGCCAGGTCAATGCTGGGCACACCAGAGCGAAGGGACCGAGAGGCAAGAGGGCTCTGGGAAGGGGAAAGCGGGGCACAGGAACGCGAGACAGGTGGCCGTGGGCATGCCGTGCATGTTCCTCTGCGCACATCAGCCTCCCCGAGGAGGACGCGGTCCCTGCAGAGCCTCGGCACCCCGTGTCCCGGCTGCTGACTCCTTGCCCTCAGCCTGAGCCTCCTGGGACAGCACAGGCACAGCCGGGGGCTGCGTTTCCCCTCTTGTCCCCTTCCCTGTCCTCCCCTCCACACGGACCCGGCGTTGTTTCTCATTAAGCAGGGATGCAGTCGTCTCCGCTCGGTCCCACGGATGATGGGCTCCACGTGCCCCAAGCACCCCAGCCCTGCACTCACCCAGGGGCTCGCTGGCTTCAGTCCAGCCTTGCCGTGGGGCTCTGTCCCCACATGGGAGCAAAAAGAAGTGCTGGGGTGCCTTGTCCCCTCCCCAAAATGACTGGGATGAAGGAGGGATATCTCCCAGCCATGGATGGGTGGTGCCAGGCAGAGTTTCCTTTGCGGGGTAAAGCTCAAACTAATTTTTTGAGGCAGTCCCCAGAAATGATCCATGGGTGTTTTAGCACTGATTTTGGGGTCTGTGGCTTTGGCCAGGCTGCTCTCAGCCCCTTCTTGACTTTTTGTGACCCCCCAGGCTCCCATACGCTCCCTCAGGTTACTCAGCACCCTGGGACGGTGCCGGGGCTTGCTGGGGTTCCCAGCACCCAGGTGCGCCGATGCATGGGTGAGGCTGAGCATCACAAGTGCCCCTAGAATTTGGGCTCACCACTGGCTTGGCTGCTAAATCCAAGTGATACGAGTACCACCGGTGGTACGCAGTCGCCTTCCCGAAGCCCATGGCTGCACAGTGTCCATACAGCTCCTCTCAGGGACTGCAACCCGCCCCAGCACGTGCTGTTTTGCTCCAGCGAGGACCCGATTCCCCAAACTAATGGGCTGCACTAACACTCCTTGTAACACGCTTCCTCCCTCTCGCACGGGGCTCCGGGCAGCCCAACACAGAGCGTGATACTGGAGGGGGTTTGGAGAGGCTGCGGGACGCGGGATGCTTTGGATAGGGTGATGGAGGAGTCAATAGCACTGGCCCCAAACCTCTGGGTTTGGCTCTTTTGGGAGGAGGGAGGGAGAAAAAAACCCAAAGGGACAATTTCCACCAGGCTGGAAAGGCAGCAGAGTTGAACCCTTTGATGTGTGACACCAACCGAGCTCCTTGCTGGACACTGTTTCTAAATCACTTTTTTATAATGTTAAACAGGGGAGAGACACTTCCAGCAACACGTTATCCTTGAGACGTTTTCTAATGGTAAATATTTTTGTTCTCTCTATCTCTATGAAGGGGTCTAACTGTAGATGGTCTCTCATCTCGAGATCATAACTGGGCTCGGGGGGCTGAGCTGTCACGCTAACCGCATGCCTCTCTAACCCTGTCCCCCACTGCTGCTTTTAAAACCCGCAGAGCAAGCCTGGCCTTGGGCTGCAAGCAGACTTGGCTTTTGGGGACAGAGAAGGAAACCCTCCCCTGGCCGTGCTTGCATGAGGCAGGGGCTCTCGCGTTGCTTTGGTCGATCCAGCCTGGTGCAGGGGTTGATAATCCACTTTCCAGTGCCTGTGGCAATAGTTATCCCCCTCCACCACTGCCAAGCAAGCTCGCAAGGAGCCAGCAGTGGTCTGCCGGCGACTGCGTGATGGGGAGGGGGATGCTCATGCCCGTTTCTGCGCTGTGTGTTCCCAAAGTCACCCCTTTGCAGAGCCCACCTGCTTGCAGACAGTCGCCTCTGCGGGCACAGGCGAGGACATTCGGGGGGTCCTGGGGTTTGGCCTGACCCTGCTCAGGGGAACCTGCCCAGAGCTGCAGCACATTGCAGAGCTGCAATGACCTTTTATTGGGCTGGACCTTGGCTGCTTCCCCAAAGATTTCTTTGCAACCCCCCTGTCAGGTGTCTAAGCCCTTCACAAAGGTAAGGTGATTCCTCTGCTCCACCGACAAGGAAACTGAGGCAGTCTGACAGTGCAGCGACTTGCCTGCAGCGGGGCATCTTGTTCATGGCCGTGCTGGGTGCACGCAAACTCCTGGCACACCCAGGAGGACCTGTGGGTGCACGGCTCACTGATGGCAGGGAGTACGACCGTGGCTTTCGGAGGGGTCTGCAGAGCCTTTCCCCCAGGGGTAGGAGAAGGGGGGACCCCCCGCTCCATGCCGTCACTGTGCTCCAGCCAACCCGGCCGTAATCTGCCCGATTACCGCACAATTATCTCCTTAGGCTCGTGGGACCCCAACTGCCGCTTCCTGGCAGGTGGAGGCGAAGCCGGAGCGTGTGCAGGCAGGGCGCTGCGGGGCACGGGCAGGGCCTTGGGGATGGCCAACGTGGTAAAGGGTGCCGAGCAGGGCGAGGATTTCTGCGGCACGGCAGTCGAGAAGCGCGATCGGGGCTGGGATGGAGGAGGGTGGTAAAGAGCATTTGTGTGCCTGTGCAAGCTGCTTTGTCTTCTCCCTCCCCGAGCGATGGAGGCCCTCGCCAAAGCCCTGTGTGGTTGGGTGAGTCACGCCAGCGCGCGCGAGGCTGGGAGCAGCCCCCGGGCTGCCGGCATCGCTGAACAATGCCGCTCTCCCGGGGGCCCCGCTCCCGAGCAGCCTCCAGCGCCCAGCCCCGTGCTGCCTGACCCCCGCTGCCTCGCAGGTACCCTGGCAGCCCCCAGCCTGTTTGCAAAAGCTTTTTGCAAGCCTAGGAGAGGGTCCTCATTTTGCAAAGGGGTTTGCAGTGGTGCTCCAGCTGTGCTGGCTCCGCTCCCACCCCCTGCGCACCCCAGGCACTGGCCGCATCCTGCATGGGATGGCGGGTAGGGCTTGCCTTACATCTCAGTCGAAGTTACTGGAGGTGCAAAGGGGCTTGGAGGGGAGACGGGTGTTGCAGTGCTGGAGGAGGCATGGTGAAGTGTGCCCAGGGCGCCTCGCTCCCCGGACAGCCCCATCCTCCTCTGTGCAGCCGCTTCTCCAGCTCCTTGGTCCCACCAAAAGCAGCACCCGCACCAAAGCCTTCGTCCCATCCCGGCAGCAACCCTGTTAAATTAATCCTCCCTGGACTGCTTCTGCATCGGCTGCTGGAACAAAGGCTGGCATTAAATATTTCACTGGGCTTCCAGAAGGTTTCCCTTCCCTTCGGTGTGGTGTCGCCCACACTGTGCTCTTCACCCCGGCACTGCGCGGGGGGGACGATCCTGGCACGGCCGGGCTGCGTGCGGTGCAAGGACCTGGCTGGAAGAATAATATCTGCAGAAATCCCTCCCTTGTCATTAGGTTTTGTAATTGTGCTGGCTATTAATTTCATAAAATGGTCCCTTTTGTTCTCTTATTATGGGACATCATAAAAATAGCAGCGGTAAGACGAGCACAGAGCCATCCCAGCTCCCTCACCCTGTGGCAAATGGCTGGATGGTTCAGTCATTCCTGTCCCATGCAGCGCTCACAAAGAGCGGGAGAACCTGGGATTTGCTCTTTCCAAGGAATTTCTTCAAGGCATTTTCATCTTGGGTTCCTTGAAGCCCAAATGCCTCATTTATCCAAGCAGCCAGCCTTCTAAAAGGAATATTTTATTATCCTTTGTGAACAACTTAATGCACTTCAAACCATTGTTCTGGTGGTTAGGACCGAAATTGAGGATTGATCTCACAGGGAAGCTGTCAAGTTGAAAATGCTTCATTTAAATTAGTGTCCCTTCTAGTCCTACCAGCAACAGCTGACTTTGATAATACTGAAACAATTAGCATTTTTTTTTAATTGGATTTTTTTCCACTGATGCTGCCTGCCTCTGTGTGTGGGTTCTAATTATATGAAGCATCTCCCAAATTAGCCTACGACACTGGACAGGCTGGCATGCCCGAGCGGCGGGTGACGGTTGGGGACCAGCAGCGTGGGGTCACCCGTGGCTTTGCTGCTCAGGGGTGGTGGTGGCAGCGAGGGGGCCGGGACCCCCCCCCCGTCATCCCACAGGGGAACCGGGGCTGTGCACCTGCATCCCTGGGGAGCTGCAGCCTGGGCACCCCCAGAGAGACCCAGCTCTGGATGCGTTTTGCGCACCAAGGGCTGTGACTTTGTCACTTGGAAAATAGATTCCTCTTCAGTGGACCTGCCAAAGCTGGGCTCCACTAGACCCTGTTTTGGGGAGACAAGCGGCCCCGATGCCAGCGTGGGGGCTGAGTGTGGCAGGATTAATCCCACAAAGCCACTTTTCCCTCTGTCAGCTGAAAAGCTGACGCATTTCAGGAGCAAAGAGCCTCTGTTGAACCACCTCCGCTTTTCCCAGCACCCTGAATGTCGGTTGTTTCGCAACAGGCAGCAGCTCTACCTGCACATCCACTGCCCGTGTCCCCAAATCAGTCCTGCCCAGGATGGCTGGGCAGTGCTCTGTTCCCTGCCTGCAATTAATAAAGCATCCTCTAACGAGGGGCTGGGGCTGTTTCCACTCCCCTCTCTGCCTTAAATGCAGATACCAGCATATAAGAGCAGGTTGTTGGAAGGCAGGAGGGTTGCACAGGGGTTTGGATGGTGAACTGGGAAATCTGGGTGCTCTTTCCTGCCCTAGCGCTGCCTGCAACCCGGGGTGAATCACACGTGCCCTTATTTCACCTGGGGAACGGCAGCACCCCGGTGCCTGGCAGGGTGATGGGAAAGGCAATGAGCACCAGACTGTCTGCAGAGGCAGAAGATGCTGCAGGGTAACCAAGCATTAATGCCTTACCCCTCCCAGCTGTCATGCTCTTTATCTGGGGTGTTTATTAATTCGGGGGCTCCCTGACCTTGTCATGGCTACGTGAAAAGCCAAGGGCGGTTTCAGTGGGCTCTGCAGGGAGGTCTGCACCCACTGCCTCTCCCAGGCCACGGCGTGGGGACACCTGGGTGGTGTGACACCCCCCCCAAGCCTTTTAGACACTCGTCCCTCACCTCAGCCACTCTCTTTCCTCTCCGTGCAGAGACGTGTGCTGTGAACAACGGGGGCTGTGACAGCAAGTGTCACGACGCGGCGACGGGCGTGCACTGCAGCTGCCCCATGGGCTTCATGCTCCAGTCAGACAGGAAGACGTGCAAAGGTAGGTGGGTGTGAGCGGGGCTGGGGTGTTCGCTGCCCACCCCAGGGTGCCTCAGACCCTCCCCCTTAGTCCTTGGTGCCCTTAGAAAAGTCTCAGTTTTAGCTCAACACTACCCACAGCAATGTGGGGGTGGGGACAGGGATCTTGCTAAAGGTGCCGTGGTCAGCCCTGCTGCCCCGGGAAGCCTATGGAGGGTCAGGTCAAGTTGGAGGTATGGCACTTGTGGGGCTGGAGGGTCCCGTCTCACCTCACTGCACCCCACTGCCTCAGTTTCTGCTGCGGGAGCTGCCATGGGTCGAGGCTGGGTGTGCGGGAAATCCGCACCCGCTCTTGGGATACACGAGCCCCGCTGTGGTCACCGTCTGGCCAGACCCAAGCGCTGTGTCCCGCTGCGGGAGGATGCCTTGGGATGCCGCATGCCTCTGCACGCTCCCACCGACATCCCCATCCACCTGCCGCTGCCAGGAGGAGCAGTCCAGACTGGTCACCCCAGCCGCCCAAACCTGTCCCCTCCCTGGGCAAGGGGACGCCGCGACCCCAGGGCTGGCCGGCGCCTGCGCTGTGTCTTTCGGCAGCTCCAGCAACTTGACCTCAGTTGAAAGGAAAGCTGGTCCTGCTGCCTGTCTACCTGCTGACTGCTTCCAGAACCCCCCTGCTCCCTGTTATTTTATCAGAGTATCCCCCAATTCTGAAGTTTCCAGGAATGTGCAATAACCCGGAGCCACCTCTCCTGTGTCTGGGGGTTTTATTACGGCTGCAGGCTGGTTTACAGCTTGCTCCCTCATTGTCGTAAAAAGAAAGTCCCAGCCCCAGAGGGGCAGAGCCCCTGCCCCGGCACTGGCAGCTGGGGGATGGAGGGACAGGGAAGGCAGCTGCCTCTTCCTGGTCTCCTTCCATTTTACAGGTCATTTCCTAGCAGTAAATCTTGTGATTAGTAGAAAAAGAAAGAAAAACCCAACCAAAAACCCAAGTCCCAGCCTCTTTCCAGGTTGCTGTGGCTCTTTGCAGTTATTGTGCATCATCATTTTTAGCTTTGTTTATGGCGGGAAGGAGGTGGCAAACAGAGAGGTGAGGGTTGAAGAGTATGTATTTCGTTGAGTGGCTGGTTTTGAAGGAGGGGGTTTCCCCTCCCAGCTTAGACTTTCTTCCTGCTTCTCCTGGTCCCCCAGCCCAAACCTGTGACTCTGCGAACTCTGCTCTGGTGCTTTCCCCCAGGCTGTGAGGCTCTTTTGGAGGCCCTGGCTCCTGGCTGTGCTCCGGGGCATGCTGAGACCTGCAGAAATTAAACGTTTTGCATCACTCCAAGGGGAGCTGTGCCCAGGAGCCCTGGCCTTCCCGTGTTGTGCATCAGCTCCCCAAATGCACCCAGATAAAACCAGCAGCCACGGTCCCCCAGTGACCACCAGAGCCCAAAGAGTTTCCTCTGTTTGCTGGCTCCTGGTTGGGATGGGGTCTGGAGGGGAGGACCCCGCTCTCCTGGCCGAGCAGCCCAGCCGGGGTGTGACGTGTGTCCCCTGTCCCTGCCAGACATCGATGAGTGCCGGCTCAACAACGGCGGCTGCGACCACATCTGCAGGAACACGGTGGGCAGCTTCGAGTGCAGCTGCAAGAAGGGCTACAAGCTGCTCATCAACGAGAGGAACTGCCAAGGTAAGGGGTGGCAGGACCCCAGCACCCTGCTCTGCCCAGGCACATCCCCTCTCCCTGCCCTCCGGCGTTTCCCAGCCTTCCCACAGCTGCTGCTGGAGGAGTGCTGGCCCGGTTACTCATTCCTCTTTGCTTTTCTCTGGACCACATACATCTTTCAGGGGATTAGTGTTGGATTTGGGTTTTGGTCTGGGACTTAGCCCTTTGGTCTGCAGAGCTGGGCTGTCATCCCAGCCCTGCTCCTGAGTTAGGGATTTCTGGGCTCTCCTCACAGCAGAATTAAAGCCAGCAATCAGGCAGATGCCAGGTGAAATCCTCCAGCCTTACTCAGGGCTGGGATGGCGGTCACAATGTTCCCCGCAGCCCCATGGGCTGGGACGCAGCTCTGCCCGGGTGCAGGGACCATCCCTGCCAGCAGCTCTGGCAGCGAGCATGCCCCAAGCCCAGGACCATCGCTCTGCTCTGGAGCACCCGTGCCAGAGGGACTGGGGACCCCAGCAGCATCCCACATGTCCTGCGAGGGCATCCTGAGCTCAGCACCCACCCTGGCACCTTCTCCCAAGCTGCTCTGCTTTATTGCACAAAGTTTTTGCTAGCCATCGCACAGCAGCACAACTGTAGCTCCCTGCTAAAGCACAGGCACTGACGCACCGGCTGCTTTCTCTCAAGAGAGGCCGTGGTTTTCCTGGGATGAGGGACGGGAAGAGCAGCAGGACGGGTCCTGCCTTGCCTCTCTCCCCCTGCCAGCCGCCCCGTGGCACAGGCTGGATCACACCCTGCTCAGGGATGCGCTGTTTTTGCAAGCTGTCAAGGCTGAGCGAGGATTTTGGTGGCTTTTGCGAAGGGATTCCTCCTTCCCCCGTCTGTCGGAGGGCAGGAGGGGATGGGTGAAGATGCATCCTGCTCACTCTGGAGGGAGCTGGCTGCTCTGTGCCACTTTTTCCACCTTTTTGTCTCTGTCCTGACATCATGCTGTGCATCCCACATAAACCCAGCAGGTTTAAATGACCCAGAAGGTCTCTGGGTCATCCCCAAGGGAGCATGGGGCTCTCCCTCCGCAGCCCATGACCAAGGCTAGCACAGCGGGTGTGTGTGAGCCCAAATGTTGCCTACTGAAAGCGTGTGGCCAGGGAAGGAGGGAGCTGGTGTGCTCCAGGGCTGTGACTGCTTTCATCTCCGTCCAGGTTCTACACTCTTGGGAGTTTGACGCGAGCACGGCAATTAACTTAATAAAGCCAATGAAATGATGCTCAAACCCGCCAGATTGGGTTCACCCGCCCAGCCAGGGCCTCCCTGCCCCAGCGAGGTGCCCTGCGGGGCTGAGCAGACGTCGCTGGCACCGTCCCCGGGGCAGGACCTGCCTGCGCAGCATCCCTTCCTGGCACGGGGCAGCAGCCAAGGGCTCTCGCAGCCACCCTGTGCTGAGGGCAGGGTGCCAGCCCTGTTTGGCCCGTTTGTGGTGCAGAGGGGCAGGGGGGATGCTGGTGCAGTGGGCTGCTGCTCCCATGTCGTAGCAGCTGGACCGGGCAAGGAGGGAGCTTGGAGGCCGGCAGGGTGGGTCCAAAGGGTCTCACAGCACGCTGGTGCTGGATCCTCAGAGCATCCCAGTGCAGGGTCTTGGCGTATCCTGGTGCCAGATCCTGGAGAATCCCAGTGCAGCCCCCACCTTGCTGGAGCAGGTAGAGGACAGCCCTTGTGCCCGGGGCTGCCCCTCCACTGCACCAGCCCTCACTTTCCCCCTTTGCCTTTCCTCCAGACATCGACGAGTGCTCCTTCGACCGGACCTGCGACCACCTCTGCATCAACACCCCCGGCAGCTTCCAGTGCCTCTGCAACAAGGGCTACATACTGTACGGGCTCACCCACTGCGGAGGTAGGGCTGGCTGGATGCTGGCAGGAGGAACCCATCACCCCCTGGGTTCGGGTCCTGGGGAGGCACACGGGGCACCCAGGGACGGGGCAGCCCCATGGCACAGTCAGTGCAGGACCCCTGGGGATACTGCTCACCCCAAGGGCTTCTGGGGAGGGTCTGTTCCCTGCATACCCCGAGCTGGGGCCAGGCAGAGAGAGGGCTCGCAGCCAGACGCTGGTGTCTGCAACTTCAAACAGAGCGACAGGAACAATTTGCGACTTGTCTGCAGCGGGAGAGAGGGAGAAATCCCCGGCGTTTTTGGCAGGGAGCTGGGATGGGGTGGGAAGGGGAACATCAAAAGGGTTTGATTTAAGTTTCACAAGGCAGATAGCTCCCAAGGGCGGGGGCGTGTGGCGCCCCGGGAAGCGGGGAGGCAGATGAAACACGCTTTGGGGGAGGTTGCCAGAGCGTGTCGCGGCAGCGGTGCTGTCGGCCCAGGGAGACGGTGGCACGAGGCCGGGTGCTCCGGCACTGCCCGGCCAGCGAGGGCGGGTGACCCTCCTCGTGCTCCCAAAATACGCAGCTGGCATGAGCCAGCGCAGCCCCCAGGATGCTCTCTGTGACCCCGCAGCAGAGGGATCGCTGGCTACCACCGATGCTCCCAAGAAGGGGTTTGCTGGGCATGGAGGGGTGTTTGGGGTGCAGCTCCATCCCTGGCTGCTCCCCGCCTCTGCCCCTGCTTCATGCCAGACCTGGAGGATCGGCTTCAGTTTCGGGCCAGGGCGGAGGGTCCCTGCTACGGGCAGAGAGGCCGGAGCTGCCGAGCAGCTGCCTTTTGAATTCGGCTGCTAAGTGCTTCCATGTCGTCTCCGTCTTCTGCCCCCCGCAGCTCCCCAGCCCGCCGCGGGGCCGGGGCCGGGCTCAGCCTGGGTGGGCTGCACCCGTCACCGCCTGGCCCTTGGGGATACTGGGAGTCGGGGGTTCCCTCGTCCCCGTGGGTCTGGCGTGGCTGCAGGCGGGAGGCAAGGCTGGAAGTGCCCTGCAGTGCGTGTCCCCCATCTCCAGCTGGGCATGGGCCGTGCGATTTATCCATCCAAAATCACAGCCCTGAGCCAATGCAGTGATTCAGTGTCAGAGCCAGGGGATTCCTGGTGCCCCTCGCCCACCGCCTCTCCCTTCTTCCCCACAGACGTGGACGAATGCAGCATCAACCGGGGTGGCTGCAAATTTGGCTGTATCAACACTCCTGGCAGCTACCAGTGTACCTGTCCCGCCGGCTGCAAGCTGCACTGGAACAAAAAGGACTGTATAGGTACATCGGGGCAGGACACAGCATGGCTCGGGGTGCTCCCAATGCCCCATGGCCCCGCAGTCACTTGGGGCTCTTGGGATTCAGGTCAGGGCAGGGGGAGCACAGGGGTTTTGGGACATCCCAGTGCAGGGATGCTCTGGGAAGGGCTGCTTTTGGCTGGGGCCCCATGTCCATCTCGCATGGGTCTGGACGGGAAGTGCCATAAGGTTTTGCCCTGCTCCCTCTGCCCTTGGTCATCTTTTTGCTTTTTCAGCCATTCTGGGGGCTGGTCATGAGCTTTTGCACCAGCAAATATCCCTAAAGGAGCTGTTTTCATAGCCCTGGCCATGTCCTGGTTACCTGACTGCCTCCCCTTCACTGGGGACAGGCTCCACCACTAAAAAAAATTTAAATTCCAGCAGTCACATCTCACGTCTCCAAGGAGGAGCTGGGGGGGGGGGTTGGATGCTCATCCAGGGTCCCTATGCCATGCTCTGGCACCCTCTCCTCCCCAGTGATTTCCCCCATGACCTGGGAGGGTGCAGGGGTCCCTTGCAGGTCCCCAGACTCTGCCAGCCACGGGCATCCCCACTTGTCATCACCAGCCGGAGCATGTCCCTCAGAGCTGGTGAAATGCCTGCCAGGTTCGGTGCCGCCGCGGGCCACCCTCACCTGCAACAAGACGGGCAAGAAGGACAGCTGTGCCCTCACCTGCGCCTCCAAGGCTCGCTTTCTGCCAGGTACCGGGCTGGTGCCACTGGGGAGAGGAGCATGGCCAGAGGGCAGAATCCCCAAATAGTGGCCGGGGTGAGGGAGGGTTGCTCGGGTGAGGGGGGGCTCATTGGCTGGGTGTAGATCCATGGGATGGGTCCCTGGTGCAGGATCCCCATGGCAGGGTGCTGGGCATCATCCCCTCATGGTGCAGCCATGCCTCGCTGCATCATCCCAGCAGAGCATTGCGGGGACCAGGCAGCCGCTCTGGCACCCCCAGCGCCTGTTCCTCCCTCCCGCAGAGTCCGACAGCAGCTACACGGTGAGCTGTGGGACCCCCGTCCTGCGGCAGGGCGGCCAGCAAAGACCCACCAACAGCAGCCAGCAGTGCCTCGGTAAGGGGGCTCCCGGGGTGTCCGTCCCCGTGCCCACCAGCCAGCCTGCCCTGCACCGGGGTTGTTGAGCACCCGCCTTTTCTTTTAGAGACTGTTGCTGCGCCAATTAAACAAAAGGCTTCCTTCAAGATCAAGGATGCCAAGTGCCACCTGCACCCACGGGCCAAGGGCAAGCAGGATGAGGCCGGGAAGACTGGGGTGCAAGGTGAGGCATGATGGCGGGGGGGGGGGGCAGGGGTGGNNCGGGGGGGGGAGGCAGGGATGTTTGTCCCCCCCCCCAGGAGGGACAGGGTGCTGACTTGCCCCCCCCATGCTCAGGTGATTCGGCGCCTTGCTCTGACTGCCAGGTTGCCTTCGTCAACCTCAAGTGTGACTCATCCAAGAAAGGGAAGGGCCGCCGGGCTCGCAACTCCTCCAACAAGGAGGTGACGCGCATCACGCTGGAGTTCGAGGCGGAGATCAAGCCAGAGGAGATCACAGGTGGGTATGGCGCTGGCTTGACCCGTCTCGGGTGCAGGCAGGGGTGGTGGGACCAGGGGGACAGTGCCATCCCCATGCAGCAAGGAGAGCCGAACCAGTTCTCATCCCACACCAGACTGGGATGTGCTGGGCAGCACTTGCAACCAAGCATTTGGGAGATGGTTTTAATCCTGCTGGGTTTCCCTCTCCATCCAGCCCTCCCTTCTTACTGCATCCCTGTTTCCCCCTGCACCCCCAGCCAGCTGCAACCTGCACTGCCTGCGGCAGAGAGTGGAGAAAAAGCTGAAGTCAGCCATCAAAGCCCTGAAGAAATCCATCAACCAGGAGCGGTTCCTGCTCCGCTTTGCGGGGATGGAGTACGAGGTGGCGAGGAAGCTGAGTGTGGCCCTGGAGCGGCAGGAGAGCTGCGGGCCGGGCCAGCAGCGCCTGGGTGGCAAGTGTGGTAAGGAGCATCGTGGGGTGCCTGGGTTGGGGGACCAGCCGCATCCCCTCCGGTGGTGACAGCCCCCCCCACCGCATCACTGACATCCCCCCCGGCTCTCAGTTAGCTGCTCGCAGGGAACGTATTACCACGGCCAGACAGAACAGTGTGTCCCCTGCCCTCCCGGCACCTACCAGGAGAAGGAAGGACAGCTCTCCTGCGACCTCTGTCCCCGCGGTGATGCTTTTGGACCGGTGGGAGCCACCAACATCACTGGCTGCACGGGTAAGGGGGGGCGTGGAGGAGGGGTGGGGGGGCAGGAGGGACTCCCAGGGGATGTCTGTGCACCGTGCCCAGGGCTGTACCCTCAACCATCAGTCATCAGCCCCCATCCAGAAGAGGGGAAAGCCCTGAGCATCCCCAGGACCCACAGAAGTTGCTATTTTGGGCGTTTATCATTTAGAGGGGACGCTGGGAAAGGCAGCGCTTGCTCTGGGTTTATCAGTGCTGCCAAGGCTGGGAGGGGGAGAGGAGCCGGGCACGGGGCGGGAGAGCCCGGGGCACGCCAGGACGGAGCAATGCCTGTGCCCGCAGGTCAGTGTCCCCCCGGCCAGCACTCGGCCGATGGCTTCAAGCCCTGCCAGCCGTGTCCCCGCGGGTCCTACCAGCCTGAGGTGGGGCGGGCGCTCTGCTTCCCCTGCGGCGGGGGGCTGACCACCCGCCACGACGGATCCCTCTCCTTCCAGGACTGTGACACCAAAGGTAGGTCAGAGCCAGTCCCCGGGGAGGGGGGACACCCCGCGGGGCTGTGCCAGTGACTGCAACTGCCCCCTTTGCTCTCTGACCACCCCCAGTCCAGTGCTCCCCCGGGCATTACTACAACACGAGCGTCCACCGCTGCATCCGCTGCGCCGTGGGCACCTACCAGCCCGATTTTCGGCAGAATTACTGCATCGCCTGCCCCGGCAACACCACCACTGACTTCGACGGCTCCACCTCTGTGTCCCAGTGTAAAAGTAGGCAAGCTGGGGTGCGATGGAGGGGGATAGGCATGGTGTGATCGGGGGTCCTTCCTCAAAATTATTTAAAAACCCCTTAAAACAAAGTTTTGGGTCATTTCTGTGCTCTATGCATGCAAGCAGGTGTGGGGGTATGCATTGAGCAGTGCTAATAGAGAACTTCCCCCCCCC
>VXBL01003098.1:938989-972716 GCA_013400195.1 Aramus guarauna
TCTTCCCCAGGCATGGAGATCTGCACCCTCCCCAGCTCTGGGGAAGCTTTGTGCTTCCAAGTCCCATCACGTGCTTTTGGCTCCATCCCTCCGCACGTTTGTCCTGCTGGGATGCTGTGGGACCCCCTTCCTGGGGAGGAGGGCACAGATCTTGGGGTCCTGCCACCCCCCCTTCACTGCCACCTGCCTTCCCCAGCATCGCAGATAGGTGCAGCTGGGGACGACAGGCAGGTGGACATCACAGATGGTTTGTCTCCCCACCATCTTCACACAGCTGGACAGGAACCCCTGGGGATAGGAGACCACTGCCACCGGTCACCCCTCTTCCTCCTCCCCAAGCCTCCCTCCCTTTCCAGCCTTGCAACCAGCTCTCGGCTGTCACCTCCCTGCACCTTCATCCCCATCTTCATCTTCTCAAAGACCTGGAGCTGCCAGGACTAAACATGGTCAACTTGCCTGCAGCTTTCCTGTTGGCCAGTCCCTGCCCGTCCCCACTTGTCTCTCACTGTGCCCTCAAATACATCTGGGGCGAGCCTTGCTCCTAATGAACAATTATTTATTTTTCTACACATCCTCCCCCAAGTCAGTCCTTGCCGAAACCAGGAGGCAGCTGCTCGCCTGTGTTTTCCCTCCTCAATCGGTGTTGCTACAGCACCCCAAGAGCTTCTTCTGGGCGCTATTAGGGGCTGCGGGCTGGGTGAGCACTGGCGAAGGGGGCTGAGGTTTGTCCCCGAGATGCATCGGTTGGAAAAGTCTGTCCTGATTCATCCCAGCTGTGGATTTACCCCTCCTGCCGCCCGGCTCCCAGCCTGTTTGGAAGCTCTACAGCTGTGGGCTGAACTGTTTGGCACTTGGTTGGTGTCTGAAAGCAGCTGCTTTGATGCACAAAAGCTGTTGTAGGGATTTGCAGGGTTGTGTTTGTTTGGTTGGGTTTTTTTGGGGGTTTTTCTTTAATTGTTCTGGGGCAGTCACAGCAGAGCAGTGACCATTGAAAGGGTCTTTCATATTTAGAAGAAAATAAAAAATGACAGCGGCAAAAGTAAAAACAACCCGGGAAGGACTAGCCCCTGTGGTGGCCCTGGTGCGATGCAGCCACGCGTGTTCACAGAGGAGGTTATTAATTCTTTGTGATGTAACAGCGCAGATGATGTTGCCCTGACCCTGCTGGGACTGCAGCTCCTAGAGCCTCAGTGTCACAGTTGTCACTGCACTAACCACCTCTGCTCCCCTAAAGCAGTTTTGGAAGGGCAGCGTGTCCTCCTGTCAAAGCCAAAGAAACCCAGTAACATCTCCTTCCCTTCCTTTCACCAAATATCTCAAATAAGTCCCCCCAAAAAAGTCGACCAGGCCATCAGTACCCCCTCACACTGCAGTTCAGCCCCTCTTCATCTACACCTACCACCCAGAAAAGGCTTGAAAGGCTGAAAACTGCATCATCAGCCACCTCAGATGTAATGAATGTTTCGACACAATGAACATAAATAAGGGTTGTTGGGTGGGTTTTGGTTTGGTTTTTTTTTTTTCATGTTGGAATATTTATATCTGCCTTTTGCAGTGGGCCACAACCTACCATCTCCAGCAAAAATTATTAAAGTAATGGGAAAGATGTAGTTCATGAAGTTATTTGCACTTAAAAGAAAAAAAAAATGTATCTGAACTTTGTAAAAAGAAATGTTTGCATTTTGTATTGTCTTTTTTTAATTATTAAATGTAATTTCTTGGTGTTGTGTTGATCTTTCAGAAACTGGCTCTGACACTTATTTTAAAGGTTCATAACACAGGATCCAAAGCTATTTTCATTTTTTGTTCCCTCAGATGCCAAGACAAGCGCTTTTCAAGGGCATAGGCTGTCAGCTCCCCCCCCCAGCCCCTGAAGCTTAAATCCTACAACTTTCATAAGCTCACTAGTCATTACACAATCTATTTATTTATATACATTAATTAGCTGCCACATCTCTCATTTTTAGCCCAGAACATGGACTTGGGACAGGGACTAGCTCAGAGAGAAGCAGAGGGCATTGCAAACACTCCTTACCTTGGCCCCCACCCCCTGGCTGAGCTGCAGCTCCCACTCCCCACCCCTCTCCATCCATCTGGGTCCTGTGGGTGACTACAGCCAGCTGGAAAACACTCATCAAGTCCTTATGAGCTACTGCTGGGCAGGAGCCCCTGGCCCCAGTCATTGCTCCCTACGAGTCTGATGTTCCACTTAAATTCACATCCCCATCAGCTCACCACAGCATTCAAGACCTTTCTTGCTACAAGGAAGCAAGCAGCTCTTTAGTAAACCCATCCCAACAAGCTTTGGAGGAACACAACCCAACACACAGCTGTAGGTTGTCCTAAAAGTTTATTGCTGCCTAATTAGTACAGGCGCTGGGGCTTCCCCATGGTGCTTTTGATGTACAAAGCACGCACGTTCTGCCAGTTCTTCTTCAGCAAGGACACCAGGAAGTTGATGGCCAGATGGATGTTGTAGACAAGTTCATCCTCTGTCATCTTCACGTGACCGACGGCCACAGCAAGACAGAGCACCTGGGGAACATGGACACCAGAGTCACTTGTGCAGGTAGAGGTTTGGTGGGGAAATCAAAGAATATAGTGACTGACAAAATAACCTAGTGCTGATCTGAACTCATCAGGGTATGAAGTTATCTTGTCAGCTGGAGATGACTTCTCCAGTTTAGCCATGGGTGTTTCCCCAGAGCTCATTGTATTTGGCATGTGGTGCCCACGAATGGGGCTGGTGGCGTCTGGACGCCATCTCTGAATGAGAGCTGGGGTAGGTCTGTCCTACCCAAAGGTGACTTAGAGATGGGGACGGCAGGAAGGATGTGTAACAAGGCAGGCTGAACCAACGCTGGTTTAACTCTGATCCCACACCCAGTTTGTTAGGTGGCTAACCTGGCGCAGCACAGACGATTAGCTCCGAACTTCACTGCTAAGCACGGTGCCAGCTTCACTTTTTGTTTTGGGCACCAGCTGCCAGCCCTTTCTTTCCACACACAACACAAGCAGAGGCAGAGCCTCTGCCTGCCAGCCTCGCCAAGGAGCTTGTAAGTGTATGTTCCCCAGGGCTGAAGACAAAAGGATTTACGAGCAAGCTGACAGGCAAAGTGTCAGGACATCATTAGCTCAGTTACTTAAAATGCTCAAGCGTTTGCAAACTATCACATTTGCTGTGTCCTCCCAGTTGTTGTGCCCCCAGGCCCAGATCAGCTGGAGTCCAAGGATGCACCTCAGCTAGCAGAGCTGTTAATTCTCAGTAATACCCATGAGTCACACTTAGACCGCTGACATGAGATTAAAATGCCTGAACTGGGTTATTTTGGTTTTAGGGAGTCAGCTCATCTCAACAGCGAGAGCAGACACACACAGAGCTGCTCTGAAGTTCACTTGCAGAGTCAAGTCCCAAACTTGCCTCTGGCAAAGCACTGCTGCATGCACAGACCCACGGGGGCACGCCTGGCGCACGGGCCCCACCCTGCAAGTGTCACCCACTTACTGTAAGAAGCGTTAATTACGACTGATTGTGCTCATCACGATCATCTCCTAATAATTTGCTCTAAGATCTTTCAACCACAGATAAATGACTCCTCCTTTCCAGCCATCAGCTGAATGCTCCGGGTAGCCTCTGTGTAGCAATTGTCACTGGCCATTGTTTTAGGAAGACGCTCGAGGGACACCTACAGCCCAGAGCGCAGATTGCAGCTGCATTCAAGCGACCACCCGCCACAAATAACCCTCGGATATGCAACTGCCTTGGAGAGGAAAAGCCCTGCTTTACCTTCTTCATCTGAAATTTGATGGTAGATTTGACCTCATCAACCTTGGCCACCAGGTTCTCATTGTGAGTGAGGAGAGAAGGGAATTTGCCAGCTTTGTTCAGACCTGGACCCAGGATTCGAGGAATCTGCTTGATCAAGGACTCTGAAGCCAGGAAGGCATCGTACTTCTTAGCTGTGAGGAGAGAACCAATGCAGTAAGGATGGACTCTCAGCTCCTACACCAAGCTTCAACCTAACAGTTCAGCTGAGACTGCGCTGCTCCATTTCCCTCACATGCACTTCGACATTCTCAGAGTCCCTCGCTGAACCTAAGCTGGTTTTATTATTGTATTAGAAATTACTCCTGTCAAACAGCCAAACCTGCCAGAACCCAGCTTTGCATCCTGACAGCACACTCCTAACTATATACAGTTCACTTCCCTGAAAAAAATGGCCTTTGCTGAGCCACAGGCGACAGATGCTGAACTCTGAGCTCTACCAGGAGCCTCCTACCACTGCCTGTGCACATGTGGGTGGGTGGACGGATGGATGACGTCTCAGAAGCTTAGCTAGCAGCCGTGGTACCCTATATCATTTCCTAATTGCATATGGTTCCATAGCTAATTATGGCTTGAGGGGGAAGTTTTTCTTATCTGCCTAAGATATGTATCAAAATGACTTTTTTTTTTTTTTAAGGGAGGGAAGGATTTCCTCTCTTACCAAGGGAAAATAAGCAACTTTCTTTCTATTCCTTTAAGTACTTCGAGACTAAAGCAAACTTTCACTTCCAGCTTTACTCAGCTTTTGCTGCACTCCAGCTCCCTGACTGGTAAAGTGAGGGACACCAGCTAAAGGCGAAACTGTCAGGGAGACAGGAACAATTTTCCTACATCCCTTCCTTACAGCAATCAACATTATTCCTGGTGGGTTCACTTGCAGACTTTCTGCACTCCTAAAAGGTTTTTTGCTCTTCTGGGTAGTTTCCAGAGAGATTTCTGTACTTCAGGCTGACTCTGGTCAACCTTCTATCCCTTGCAGTTAACTATGACATGGAAATCTGAGTACAGGTAAAACCATCTTGCTTACCCAGCCCTCCCAAGATAGCCAGGGAACTCGGCACCTGATCCACACCACCACTCACCCAACTTCTTCACCAACTTCTTGTTTTTATTGAGTTTCTTCAGAGCCTCTATGTCCATGTGAGGGATGTCAACCGCTTTGGCCTCATCGCAGTGCTGCTGGTCCCCTAGCAGGCAGACCGAGAACTTGGGCCGTGGAGTTGACTTCAGCCTGGGGACAGAAGGTCCAAATTACTAGGAACCACCAGCACCATGCACACTTCCATGCGAGCCATCACAGAGATACCTTACCACAGAGCCTGGGAATCTTCCTCCACAGCTTCTAACCTGCCCTCTCCAGCAGGTCGGTGGGGACAGCCCAGGGGCCTCCCACACCTCCCCTCATGTTTTAAGACCCAGGGTAGGGGTCCGTCCAGCCACACCCGCTTAGCCGGGGTGGTCTGAACTACCCGAGCGGTTCAGCACTGCGTCCTCCTGCTGTGGCGGCTGGCCTGCCCCGCAGCAGGGCCCAGCGGCAGCGGGGACGGCGCAGGCCAAAGGCTGGGTGGGAGCAAGAGGATGCCGAACCTGACGGTGCCGGAGAACCGCTTGTCTTTCTGCGGGTCGTAGTTCTTCAGGCTGATCTGCAGCTCCACCGTCTCCACAAACCTGAGGGAGGGGGGAGGACAGCGGCGCAGGTGAGGGCCCAGCCAGGCTGGGGAGAGAATCCAGCCAAGCGCCGGGGCCTGCGACGCGCCTGGTCCTGCCCTGGCGCACGGCTCTTACTTGCGCTTCTTGGTCTTGCTGCCCTGCAGCACCTCCTTCACCGCCTCGTACAGGGTGTCCCGGGAGACCTTGCTGCTGCGGGGGGGGAAGACAGCGCGGGCTCAGGGCTGACCCTGCCGGGGCCTCCTGCAGGCCGCGGGGGGGAGGGAGGGGACACCAGGCCCCTGAGCCCACCCCGGCCCATTCGCGCTCCCCCTCAACTGCCCCCCGCTTCCCGCCCCCCGCCAACCTGCCCGGACGGCCCCGCAGCCGCCTGCAGGGCGCGGATGGCGGCGGATGGCGCGGCGGGCCCCAGCGTACCTCATGGCTGCGGCTGGTCGCGACCGAAAGGGAGGAGCTGCGCCCTGCGCGATATAAATGACAGTGGGGGTCTCGCGAGACTGGGCCGCGTGGCGCGGCGCCACGCTGGGAGTGGCAGAGTGCGGCACTGTGTGGCCGCCATGCTGGGAGTGGCGGAGGGTGGCACTGCGGCGCCATGCTGGGAGTGGCGGAGTGTGGCACTGTGTGGCCGCCATGCTGGGAGCGGCGGAGTATAGCGAGGGAGCTGTACCAGCTCCCCGCAGCGGGCAGTTCGTCCACATCTCCTTCGTTGTTAAACGAAAAACTGCGGCCTCCTTGCCTCCCGCCTCAAACTACCAGGCCAGGAGTTCTTCCACCGCTTCTCAGCGCAGTAATGAAGGTACGCATGTCAGGAGCCCCGGACTCCCCTCAGCAGCTGCCAGGAAGGAGATGGACGGAGCCCCTGCGTGAGGAGCTCCCGGGCACAACGCCTTACAGATGGGACAGGTTTCCCTTTTGGACTTTAGGGTATAAAACCTCGTTATTAAGTTTATTTGCGCAGGGATCCACTGAAGTCCCGCACCACCCACCAACTCGGAAGGGCCAGCCCCAGGGCAAGGCTCCTGAGGGCAGCCTCTCGGCTTCACTGTCGGCAGGGCGCATGCGCGGTCGAGCTGCGCGCATACGCATTAACCACACAGAGGCTCGTTTGCCTTAAACCGGCGCTGACAGCCCAGTTCCGGGGGGCGTGGTCNAACTACACGAGGGGAGCCCCGCCATGTCTCCCCGCCACCCCCAGGGCACCTGGGCCTGCCCCGCCGCTCCCCTCGGGGCTCGCCACGGTGCCAGGCCCTGCCTTGCCCTGTCCCCGGCACGTCCCCTGTCACCCCTGGGTAGCTTCCCACCACAGCCTACACCTGGTTTTCCTCAGGCAGTACCTGCCCCATCCCTTCCAGGGGGTCTTGGCCCCTCTAGCAGCACAGCCATAGCAGCTCAAAGGGGCCTTGATTCCCCAGTGAGGCACCAGCGGCCCTGCCTCTGCTGGGAAAGGAGCTGCGATACCCCTCAGGAGGTGTCAGCTCTAAAAGCGGGCAGAGCCTGCTGCAGCTGGGCAGAGCTGTTTGTTGGGTGTAGGGAGCACTCGGGTTAGAGGGCACTAAGTGTGGCACAAAGCCTGGCTGCACCCCTGGGCGCTGCAGTGACAGAGCAGTCAGACTTGTTCGTGGAAATCAAAATGATAAAATATTAGGCTATCGTGAAGAATCCACTGCAGCTGCTTTTNTGGGAGGCCGGGGAGAGGCTGAGGCGCAGGGGTGGGTGCTGTCGCTATCCGGATTGCGGGGCGGGATGAGCAGGGGCTGGGCCCCGGTGCATGGCGGTCAGGCGGCGGACTCGGCCCTGTCGGGTTTCCTCAGGTCGGTGTCAGTTGGGGGGGGAAAGGCNAGCGGGCAGTCTGCTGCAGCTGGGCAGAGCTGTTTGTTGGGTGTAGGGAGCACTCGGGTTAGAGGGCACTAAGTGTGGCACAAAGCCTGGCTGCACCCCTGGGCGCTGCAGTGACAGAGCAGTCAGACTTGTTCGTGGAAATCAAAATGATAAAATATTAGGCTATCGTGAAGAATCCACTGCAGCTGCTTTTAAAGCTAATCTATCAGCAGAGTGCCTCTTTAGCAAAATGTTCTAGTGGGGGGAGGTGAATGTTTCGACATCATCTGCTTATAGCCTAAAATTCTGTTCCTCAGAAGGCCAGGAGTTAGACAGGAAAGGGAGGAGGGAACGAGGGTGCTTCCAGGGACAAAGCTCATCGTCCTGCCCCTGTCTCTTGCAGTACAGGACACCCTCACCTGTAGGTTCAGACTTTAAAGTACTCAGAAACCTTTACTGCAGATCATTTGGAGGATGGGAGGGGTTTGAATGTGACATTTACATTATCTCTTAGTCTTTCAGTTCACTGGCTCAATAAGCTTTATTTTATATTTGTCTGTAGAATAGCTTGTTAGCCCTGCCTGCCATCTGTATGGGAAGGCTGCATCTTTTGTCCAGTTTAATCCTTTATAATCTCCAAAATAGTTTGCCATTCAAGCATTTCTTAATGTGCAAAACTGAATATACATATGTTGAGAGAAAATAAAATTTTAATTGTTCTTTTTATTTAAGGCTTGCAACAAAGACGACAAGTTGCTGTTCCACAAACCTTTTCCTCTGGGTCTCGGTGCTCTCTGCGAGCACGTTGAGTAAAGTGAAATTCATGTCTGAGGACCAGTCGTTGGGGCAGGATGGAGAGCTTGGGCTTGCAAGCAGTGACCCTTAGTGACGGGACGACAGCCTACATTCAGCAGGCTGTCAAAGGTAACAGCCTTTGGGCTGCAAAGTTTAAAAGTCTCTTGATTGAGCCTGTGAAATTAAAGTCAAATTTATCAAAAGTGCCCTCACAGCACGCGAGATATCATGCATCTTGCATGGTCACTTTGTACAGGAAGCTAGCAAGTATCTGTTAGATCTGCACAGAATACAGCAGAAATAAAACATGTCTCTGTTTTGGAAATAAAGCTTTGGAGGTGGGAGAGTTGTTGCTGTAGAAAACAAAGGTTCTGTTTAGACTAGAGTGAGTCCTGTTCTCTGTGGGGTAACTGGGAGTTCACGCTATGGCATGCAGGACTCTATTCAATCAAAATTTCCCCTTAAGCTAAGCAGGATGTTTTACTTCACTGAGATGCATAGAATTTGGTTCACAGTAGTGCTTTTCTCACTTAACTAACACCAAGCTCAACACCCCTTTAACTGAAGCGATATCAGTGCCAAATTCAACACTTTCCCTTATTTTGGTGTTTGTGAGGTGCTGCTTCTTTCACCACCCTGTTCCCGAAAAAAGGAACAGCAACAGGACGGTTGAGCTACGAGGCTTTGTGTCCTGGGGATAGTTCTCTTGCTTTCTTTTCTATGTGAACTCACTGCAAGTTTATTACACGTGCAGAGTTGGACTGCCTTGAAAACCACTAGGTTTTATGACCAAAAATATTGTGCACCAGGTGAAAGCAACCTGGATTCCTCCTGTTCAAGTGGGATAGAGCAATGTCCTCTCTGCATTGAATAATTTGATAACTAAAACATTATTAAGAGTTATTCAGAGTTACACTATTTTAAGAGTCCAGTCTTCATGACCTGTCAAGGGTAGCAACACTTTAGGTCCCTTTAGGTCCTGTAATTTTTTTTCCAAGAGTTGATCCTCCACAAAAGTAGAAGAAAATAAATCTTCAGGCCCCTGCTGATGCTGTTAAAAGCTCCTAGTTGAATTTTTCTCCAGCACAAGTGTAACTGGTTTCTACTTTAGATCCAAAACACTTAGCACACATCATTCATTCTGCTTCTTGGTTTGTAGGGCTGTGAAGTGCAGTTTGTAAACAAGTGGTGACTGAGGTTCTTTGTCTTGTATCCTCCTGTCTAGGAAAGGGAGGCTGCAGCATTTCTGGGAAGTGCCTCTGTGGCTATTCAGGGGAAAGCCTGATAAATAACAGTTATAAGTAACAGTTTTGCTGTCTTCTGTGGGACTGGTTTCCTTGAGAAGATGCTGAAAAGGGGACAGCGCTGATGGCAATTTTTTAACTGTTTCAGGTGAAAAACTGATTGAAGGGCAAGTCATTGAACTTGAAGATGGGACCACAGCTTATATCCATCAGGTGACAGTTCAGAAAGGTGAGAACCATGAATTCAGCTCTTTCTTTTTAAAAGGATTTTATAGATGAAACTGCAGTTGTCCGTGTTCGAACATTCAGGCTCCTCTGTTAGCTCTAACTTTAAGAAGTCCATATAGGTGTTGTTTTTTTTTTTTTTCTTGCCCATGTTTTTGAGGCTGAATGAGCAAGGACATAGAACATGTGATTTCCTGCAAAGTTTTTAGCAACCTGACAAGAAGGCAAGCTTGCTGGTGGCGTAAGCGAATGTTTCAGTGTTGTTTCACCTGTGGGCTCTCTCACAGCTGTCAGTCTGACAGATCACAAGTCTACAAGCAAGGCCAGTAAGCTGTGTGCTGTGTTTGTGCCAACTACAGAACCCAAAGGCAGTTTGTTTCAGGTGGGAGGAGTTGGACAGGAATTGCCTCTAAACCATGAGATAATATGTTACTTCTGGAATAGGTGTTTGTGGGGGGGAGGGTGGGGATTGCTGGAAGCAATGCCACCTTGGTCACTGACCCCTCAGCCAATGTCACCTCTGAAATGAGGTGACATTAAATAATCTGAAAGGTGATGGGAATTAATTTCGTGTGGCAGGCACCCGAGTGGCACAGAGGGATTCTCTCTGACCAGGATAAGATATAAAAGGGCAGGTAGAAAGAGCTCTGTTGCTTTGGGCAGTCCTTCACCCTCCCAAGCTCCTTGTATGCCACCTCCCTTTTCTGTTCTCAAAAGATCACTTGAAACCCACATTGGATGCCTGGTTGTGCCCCTTTCC
This sequence comes from Aramus guarauna, assembly GCA_013400195.1. NCBI lineage: Eukaryota > Metazoa > Chordata > Aves > Gruiformes > Aramidae > Aramus > Aramus guarauna. Next base: position 949,326 of record VXBL01003098.1, read on the forward strand.
TCCCTTCATCCTCTTCCCCACCTCCACACACACACAGTGAGAGGGGTTTTCATTCTCACCTCTGCTTCACATGCCATGGGATGTTTGTGTTCTCCTTTACTCACTCGCTTTACACACTTTACCCATCTTGTCTGGGACATAAACTGGCATTTTGGAATTGCACTAAAGAAGTGCGATGAAACTATGCATGAAGCCTTAAAACCCTCATAATTCATATGGGAAGGGCTCAAATGGTATCTTAAAACCTATAGTTGTGGTTGATTTTCAGTGCAAGCAGGCAGCCCTGCTGTGCCCTCTTTGGGTGTGAATACTGTAGGGTTCAGGAACTGGCACAGTATCTCTTCCATCCCATCCGAGTCTTCCAGTAAGGTGCATGTATTTTTTTCTTTTCTTTTTTTCTTTTTTTAGAGTCTGTGGCTTTTGAAGATGCTCAGCCAGTAGTGTTGGAAGATGGCAGTATGGCCTACATACACAACACAGTTAAAGGTAAAGAGTGTTCCCTGTTCTTCCAGCTGGAGCAGAAGCTGCTAAACTCTTATAGACTTTGAAGGCTGTAGGTAGCCCAGGGAGATGAAGAGTGCCTCACGCTCAGCAGCTTTTTTACATTTAATTTTATTGGTTTCCTCTTGCAGAAAGTTATGAGCCCAGCACCTTTGAGGCTGTCCAGCTGGAGGATGGCTCCACTGCCTACATACATCGTCCTGTCATCATGCCACCGGGCAGCACCATCCTGGAAGTGCAGGCAGAAACTGGGCTGGAGGAGTTGGCTGGAGAGGAAGAAGACGATACCTTTGATGTCGAGACCATGAATGCATTAAAGCAGTACGCCAGTAAGGTGAGGATGCAACGCTTCTTTCATGGTCTGCTAGCAGCACTGAGGGGCTGGTGCAGTAGTCCACGTTTGGCTTGGGGTTTAAGTGTCCTCCCTTCATTAGTACTTCTGTATATTTGTTGTTCAGCAGTGCCAGCTTTGAGAGGAGAAACTGAACAGGGTGAGAGTGCCACCACTGACAGGTGGCTGACAGTTAAAGACCTACAATGGGGCAGTTTCCCGCTGGACCCTCTACAGTTCCTACAGAGTGCCGGGCCTTTTACCCTTAACCTGCTGCAGGCACAGATTTGGGAAGAGCAGAGAGCTGCTGTGATACAGCTTGGATTTTTTTTTTCTTGCTTTTGATGTCCCTCCTTGAGGATGTTTTCTTTCTGTTTGCTAGGTTTCTCATAATGCCACCTGGGCATGATATTCTCTTCCACAGATGATTCAGGCAGTAGATCAACGCTAACCCTTTACGTGTCAGGAGTGACTAAGTTATGGCTACTATTTCCCTTGTTGACAAAGGCCTCGATAAACCAAAACAGCTTCAGATCCTAACATGTTGTTACTGCAGCGCTCCATCTGAATGTCTTGGGTGCTGCTGTTGTCTCCCATCTTCATGGTGTGGTGTGAGAAGGGGCTGCCGGGAGTGTGCTGATACAGTACTCAGCTGGGCACTGTTCAGACTTGCCAATGGAGACCTTTCTGCTGTGGTAGGACCAGCTGCCCCTAGCTCTCTGGAGAAGAGTGGGGTGGCACTGCTGATGTGAATGCCTTTTTGCTTGGGTTGCTCACCTGCTCCATGCTATACAGGGAGGTATAAACAGTACCTGTGCCTCTTTGCTTCTAGGTATCTGATGAGGAAGAGGAAGGAGTGACAGACATTTGCCATACAAAGACTGAGGATTCCAGCAATGTTCCTTCCCAGGTCTGAATTTTTCAGTGATGCATTCCTGAAACTAGGCCAAACTCCTCTTGATGCAGAGCGCTTTGCCAGCTAGTAATTAAAAAAGCTTTGTGGCTTCTCTGCAAGATTAGCAAATATATTAGCTGTAAGTTTTACAAACGAGCTAAATGAAGCACAAAGAGGTGAGTTATGTGTCTGAGAACACCCAGTGAGTTTGGAGGTGGGAATGGGAAATCCTGGTTCCTAGACCCCTGCCCTGTCACCTGGATTTTACCACATGTGCACAAGCTGTGTTTGGAGGAACACATTTTTGTGAGGATAATAGAAAGAGTGCATATGTATGGCAAGGAGGGAAACGATTTGTGTGGGCTTTGCAAAGCCTGCTGTAGTGGCTCACTGAATTAATTTCTATGTGTCTCTCAGCAGGATTTGCAGGAGGAGGAAGTGCACAGCAATGAGAAGGGGCAGCAGGTCGGCAGCAGAGGCTTCCGTTGTGGGTACAAAGGCTGTGGCCGCCTCTATACCACCGCCCACCATCTAAAGGTAAAGCAGGTAACATGCAGTCATGCAGCATGCATCCCCATGTTATAGTACCAGATCAGAATGCTGCTTTACAAAAGGCTGAGTTGTGTGCTTGGCTCCCCAAAAGATCCAGATGTGTTAATTGGCCAAGGTGAAATCCAACAGAGAACTTCAGATTCTCTCCACCAGCTAGATTTCTCCACACTGTTTTCCTTCCTCCTTGTCTTGGACCTCATTTTAGAGACCTGTTCATTCTTTTCCAGGTACATGAACGTGCTCATACAGGTGATCGGCCATATACCTGCGACTTCCCAAGCTGCGGGAAAGCATTTGCTACAGGTAACAGTTTTTCTTCAGAGCAAATTTTCTTTTCTGTCCAGTCCAAACTACCCTTGATTATCAGCCCTGGCTTTTTTTTTTCCCAGCAGAGCACAATGGGCATAGCTTTTAAAGCTTTCTGGGAAGGAATTGCAGCATGTGAGACTGCCCGGGACTTGATTATGGACAGATTAAATGAGTTATAGGAAGAAGCTGAGTTGTCAATGATGTTGTGAGGCTGTTTGGATATTTCTTCCCCTTCACCTTTGCAGACACAGGACAGACATTCAAAAATGCATGAACTAAGAGGTGGTTCCCAGCTTGCCATATTATTTCCTTCTCGTTTTAAAATTTAATTTTTATTTTTTTTTTTCCTGGACAGGATATGGGCTGAAGAGCCATGTGAGAACACATACCGGTGAGAAACCGTACAAGTGTCCAGAAGACATGTGTGGCAAAGCTTTCAAAACCTCTGGGGATCTACAGAAACACATCCGGACACACACAGGTGAGCAGTACAGGAGAAAACTGAGCTCCCCATTGAAAGGGTCTCCAAGATAAAGGACCGCTTCAGCCTTTGTCCAGGATATGCCTTTTTGTATCTTGCATGAAGCAAGGCAGAACCAAAGTTGTCTTCAGACAGAAGTAGATGAGTGGTAGTAGTACTAGGGATTCTTGACTCAGTTATGAACAGCAGAGCAAGAGGGGTAGAGATGCCAGTGTTGCTAGAGGAAATGTGCCAGCAGTTGGGTCTGATCTGAGGTCTCGGTGGTGTAATGCTGTAGAGGTGTGAAGGGGTACAGGTGTCCAGGGCATGCCAGGCAGCTGTATTGTAGCAGGACTCTCATCCACGTTCCTCTGCCAATGCAGGTGAGCGTCCCTTCAAGTGCCCCTTTGTGGGCTGTGGCCGCTCTTTTACCACATCCAACATCCGCAAGGTTCACATCCGAACGCACACAGGCGAGCGGCCGTACATGTGTCCCGAGCCCAACTGCGGAAGGGGCTTCACCAGTGCCACCAATTACAAGAACCACATGAGAATCCACACAGGTAAGAGGAGGAGAGGGTGAAACACAGACAGCTCCTCCCCAGTCAGTTGGGAGCGTGTGGCACTGGGGAAATCTGTGTGACTCAAATGGTCATTCCCAGGCCAGGCATTGCAGGGGTAGATCTGGGGGTAGCCAGGGAGTTAGAGGAAATAGGAATTGCTTTATTGGGCTGATTATTGTTCCAGTGGTCTGTCTCCAGTTATTCCCTCTGGATGGACAATCTCTTCCCAGAGTGTGAGGAGAGTGAGTGGATTAAGCTCTGCTCTGTGGCCTCTGCCCTAGGAGAGAAGCCGTACTTGTGCACCGTGCCCGGCTGTGGAAAGCGTTTCACAGAGTACTCCAGCCTCTACAAGCACCATGTGGTCCACACACACTGCAAGCCCTACACCTGCAATAGTTGTGGCAAGACCTACCGCCAGACCTCCACGCTGGCCATGCACAAGCGCAGCAGCCACGGCGAGCTGGAGGCCACGGAGGAGAGCGAACAGGCCCTCTATGAACAGCAGCAGCTGGAGGGTGAGCAACCACTCTGCCACCACCCGTGGCAGGCTTAGGTCAGGCTGTGTAGCAATGGGGAGAGAGAGAACAGCAGGAGACTGTGGCCGCTCTCCTCTCAGACCCAGGTCTGTGAGGTGGCCTCCTGGCTCCCTCATCACCCTAGATCTGTGTCACAGATGAAATTAAAGGGCTCCCCACAGCCCTCACTGTATGTCACAGGCTGGGATCGGACTCCTGCCTGTCCTGTGGTACAGGGAGGGGTAAAGACCATTCTTCCCAGGCCAGCACCGGGCTGTTGTCATCATGATCTTGTGCTCTTCTGTGCTGGCCCTTCAGGGAACAGGCAGGTCCTAGAGTTAGGGGTGTGCTTTCATGCTCTGATTCACACTTCTCTCACCCCTTTTGCTCTTCCCCCTCCCTGACTCAGCTGCTGTTGCTGACAGAGGCTCCCCCCTGAAGAGCCAGCATATTGCTTTTCTGTCAGAGATGGAGGAAGAGGAAGAGGAAGATGATGATGGTATGCCTACGCAGGTCTCGCTTATCTCTCAAGATGGAACAGAGCAGGTATGGACACTGACAGCCTCCAGCATGTGAGGGGCAGCAGTTAACTGAGTAAGATTCTGCCTCTGCTCAGCCTTGGTCTTCTCTTTAAGGCTTTTTTCAGTGTAAAACAGACCCTGGGGCTTTCAGGGCTCTGTCTGTCATAAGGGCTCCCTCCTTACAACCTTACCTCACTGCTGCAGTCCTGATGTGGAGCGTAAAGAATCAGCCTCTGCTCCCCGACTTGCCTTCTTGCTGTATGGGGTCTAGTAGGTGTTTGCCCAGGCTCGCGTGTTGCAGCTCTTGCCTCCCGGCCATCTGTCAAGAGGCAGCTCCCAATCTCTGCTGACACAGGCTGTATTTGAAGATCGTTTTTTCATCGTTTTATAAGCCAGTGCTTTTCTTGTACTTCCCTCCACGAGCTGCCTGTGTGCTGACTGGGAAAAACTCGCTTCTGTGGCATGGGGCACAGGAAACAGCTGCCACGAATAATGTTTGTGTCCTCTTAGTCTGCGATGCTCCCTGCTGCAGCAATGGACAAGCTGTCACTTCAAAGCCCGAAGAGAAGATGCTAAAGGGGAAGGGAAGATGGGGTAGGCTGGAGGCTCAAAGTCTGCGAGTTCTCTGTCGATTCTGTCCATAACCCTGGGCAGTCCTTGGAGTTCTCTGTGCCCTAGGTCTTGCATGCAGAGGAGGAGGGAATATGTCATTCTTACTGAGAGCTTTGTGTTGCTAAACTCAGGAGTTGCATAAGGCTTCCTGAGAAGCCATCCTGGCTGAGAGCATCTGCTTCTATCCTGCCTAGGTCAGTTTGTCGCAGGAAGACCTGCAGGCCCTGGGCAGTGCAATCAGCATGGTGACGCAGAGCGGTGCCCTCACCGTGCCCGAGGAAGAGTTGGCGGGTGGCGACACACACACCGTGACTGTGACCAACACAGATGGCACCGAGACACAGCCGGTACAGGCAAAACTGTGACCTTCCCTTTTCCCTGCAGAGAAACAGCCTCCTAGAAGGGAATTGCATTTTCTTTTAATACATAATTGTTTTTCCTAGGTTACCATAGTCACTTCTGGGGCAGTCATGTCTGAAGAATCAGCCATCGCATCCCTCTGTCATCAGCAGGTGGCATTGCTGGCTACCGCCAATGGCACGCACATCGCGGTGCAGGTACCACACAGCTCCTTCCACCTTCCCCTTCACTCCCCACACAACCTGCTGGCTTCAGCACTTACTGCATCTCCTCTTGCCCAGGGTGCCTGCTCCCTAATTCCCAGATGCCCTGTGTATAGAGGAGAGCAGGGATGTGCTCCTTGAATTGCAGAATGCTCCTTTGTAAACAGCCTTTCCCCGTCATGGCTGTGTTTCTCTACTTTGCCCTGCCGCTTTCTCCCTGTGTCACCCACTGCCAATCCCTCGCACCTCTGTCCTGCTGGGAGCTGCCCTGAGCGAGCCTGCACCTCCTGAGCTCACCTTCTGGGAGGCAGGTCAGTGTTACCTCTCTGTCTCATTCCTCCACCAGTTAGAAGAGCAGCAGAGTCTGGAGGAAGCCATCAGCATGGCCGCAGCAGCAATCCAGCACGAACCTGTACCACTTGAGGCAGCTGTGTCTGAGAATGGGTGCTGAGAGCCCGCAGAGCATCCCAGGCAGGGAGAGCAGGCAGCCCCAGCCTGTTCTCCATGGGGACATCGGGAGCTGCAGGAACTGCGCCAGCTGGTGCGCAGGAGTGCAGTACACGAGCAAGGGAAGGTGTTTGAGACGTGCGGCACAGGTGGTGAGATCCGATGCTGGCAGCGTTGGGCTACCAGAGTGACCCTGTTCGAAGGACTCTTCTCTCCAAGGAGGGATGTTGATGCTTGGCTGTCGTCTTCTCCTGGAGGCTCTGCTGTTTTCCTGAGCTCTGAGCAGCTACTTTCCTGCTCCTTGCCTTGGGCACTGACTCCTCTGTCTGGAGGAGATGGCAGATTGTGTCTTCTAGTATTTATTTCTTCATGGCTAAGATTTCCAAGACCTGCCAGTCTCCTGCAGTAGAGGTAGAGCTACAGAGATTTCAGCACTCCCCAGGAGTGCAAAATTTTTTTGGAGAGGCCTTTCTTGCCCTCTCCCTCTAGGAATAGTCCAACAGTTCCCCTTTCCTGCCCACCCCTCCAGGTAAGGGACAAGTGGGCAGCACATGCACAGAAGCAATAAAGCCCCATCAAAGCAAACCCAGGCTGTCCTGGGTTCGGAGTCTGGAGTGGTGACTAGTTCCTGCTGCTGGAGCGAGGCACCTGGGCTGGCTCCGACATTAATTCTCCCATTTCTTTATCACACTCTGCTCTTGAGCAAACTTCCTTGTCAGACTCAGCGCTGTGGAGCAGAGCAAAGCACTTCCTCTACTGAAGCCAACCAGCATGTGTTGCCGGCTGAGCTAGCCTTGGATGTAAATACTGAGTTGAAATAAAAACAAATTAAAATTTTTCTTTTTAAAAAAAAATAAAAAAGCACCTTTCTCTATTTCAGTCCCTGGGGCCAGTGGTCGGATGGGTGGTTTTTTTGCAGGTGTAATTATTAAGGACTTTCAGGAGATTTGTTGAATTGACTGAAAGTGCAGTGATTGTCCAAAAACAGCGCTGAGGAGGGATGTGAGCAAGGTAAGTTACAGCCTTGAACTGTCAGCCTGTGTCTTGGGCTGTGTCCTGAATCTCAGATTAGGCCTTGGCTCTTCCACGAACTGCAAGCCTAGATTTAGGGTCAATAAAAGAAAATGTGTCGGTGAACGCATCCTACAACCCTCTGCGCTGGTGAGAGAGACCCGGGCTGGCTTCCTCAGCCCCACGGGAGTAACCTCAGCCCCAACGCTGTGTGCCTCTGCCCTGGGCAGTTTGTGGACAAAGCCAGCGCAGAGAGCACCGCAGACCCATTTAGGTGAGAAAAGACCTTTAAGATTGAGTCCAACCATAAACCTAATGCCAGTGCAAGGCTCTCAACAATCAGATGTTTGGGGGTTTTTTGGGTCTGTGGTTTTTTTGTTTGTTTGTTTGTTTGTTTGTTTGTTTTTTAATGTACCTGAGGAGTTTGCAGAGGTTACTGCAAGGAATAGGCATAACCCAGGAGGGCTGCAGCAGGCTGCGTCTCTGCTCGCCTTCCTGGGTGTGACTGATCCCGAAACAAGCAGGGCTGGAACCCTTCCAAGAGGCTCCCGCTGCTGGGGGAAGCTCTTCATTTCAATCCCAGAAGAGGAAGGTGCTATTTGAGTCAGGGAGGGGATTTCTCTCTGCAAAGCACCAGTGCCAGAAAGCTTTTGATCTCCAGGCTGAGCTAGCAAAGGGGTTACATACAAATCCCTGTTTGTGCTTCGTGAGCCCTGGATTGTTCTTCCCTGGGCGTGGGGGATTTGTTCGTGGGGAGGGGAGAAAACACCTGCAGCCCAAGGGACCGTGAGGCCCAGATGTGGCCCGTGGGCTTCTCCAGGGCGTGCCCAAGCAGATGGCGCTCCTGCTTTGCGTCCCCGCCGCCCAGGGCTGTCGAGGCAGGCGGTTTCCTGGAACCGGATCCTCAGCCTCGACAGAGCCGCCTCTGCCATCGCCGCCTGTAGCCATGGACCTGCGAGCGGAGCTGCTGAAGTCCATCTGGTATGCCTTCACCGCCCTGGACGTGGAGAAGAGTGGCAAGGTCTCCAAATCCCAGCTCAAAGTGAGTCCCCAGAGGATCTTGGACAGCCCCAGCATGGGGCTGGAGAGTGGGCTGTGAGGGGCAAAGTGGGTCTTGGGATGCTCGCATCCCGCTGGGGTTTCCACAGAGGAATTGTTAAATATTGAGATTAATAAGAACTTGGTGGTGTCTCTATGCTGGTTTTGGTGAAGTTCTCCCATCTCTTCATTGTCTCCTTTTAAAAAAAATAAAGGGGGGGGGGGTAATGCTCAAAGGTATTTTCAAGGTGAAAACGAGGAGAAATCTAATTTTTAGTTGTTTTCAGTTTCTTATGGGTTTTTTTTATGCCTAATTAACAACTCAAACTCGGTTTATATTTTCTTGCTTGCCGAAGCACCCTCATTTCTGCTTCCTGTTCAGCCAGCAGGTCGGTAGGTAAAGGCAGACCATTTTAAAACTAAAACTTGTTGGTCTGGCCAGAAATAACACAGCACTTTAAAAAAAAAATCTCTGCTTTCCCCTCTCCCCCACCCCCTTAGTAGCTTTACAGAGGACTCCAGCGTTCCGCCCTTCACCAAAACCATCGTGGCTTTGAAAGCTTTTTTTGTCTGTGGGACGGGATCTGGTCGAATCCGTCAGGTTGTACCTTGGCTTCGACAATAATTAACTGATTTGTGGTTGTTTTTTTTTCCCTTTGCAAATGATGGGACTCCTTTTTTGTTGCTATTTAAACGTCCTGTTGTGGTTCGTGAGCTGGTGCTGGGGTTGGAAATGCCAGCTGGAGCAGGGGGCTGTGATGCAGAGGAAAGACCTGAACTAGAAACATGCAAAACACGGGGAGGTGTTGCGTCAGGACTTGGCAGCTGCTGTGAGTCTGGGAGATGAGTTGTGAAACACTGCACAGAAATCTCTTTGCATCTATTCTCTCTGCTTTATAGGGCTTCCCCCAGGACAGGCTGCAGGGAAGGTGCTGGGCTTGGCACTGGGGACAGGTTTTGTTCAAAAATTAGGAGTTTTGGTTGCAGGGGGCTGAAGGAGAAGCAGCAGGAGCTGGACTGCTCCTGCTCAGCCGCTGCCTCTGCAGCCAAGAGCCTTCGGCTGCTCCCCAGAAACTTGTTGCACGTGTGCCCTGTAAGCCATGCTCAGCTACTTAAAACTGTAGAAATATCTGAAGGAATTAAGGGAAAATCCCAAAGTAGGCCCGAGCCTAATTGCCCTTGCTAATCCCTGCAAAGGGCTGCTGTCCTCCCCTGTACAGCACCTCCCTGTACCCAGGCTTTGGGTCCTGAGCCCAGGCATGCTGCCAGCCCCAAAAGCACCAGCATGAACACACGTCTTGCAAGGTCTTTATCACCAGCAACGATGCTGAGGCGACAGAGACCCTAATTTTAACAGCAATTTCCTAGAGAGTTCGTGCAAGGTGGTACAGGGAGCTGCAAACCCTCGTGCAGCAGCTGCAGGGATGCGGGGATGGTGTCTCCACAGTGGCTTTGCCCAGAGTGACATTTCGGAGGGGAAGGGAGTTTGCACCTTGCTGTTTTTCCACCCGCCTTCAGCACCGAGACAGGACGTCAGCAGGTCGGGCTGCGTCGTTCCATGACAAAGCTCAACTCTGGATAACTTTCCACCTGCCTCAAGGCAGGAGAGAGCTCGTTTCCATCGCCCGTTGCCGCCAAACGCTGGGTCAGGTTTTCCCCGGCCTACGCAAGCCAACAGCGGTGTTTCTGCTTGTAGGTTCAGTGCAGAAGAAATCCAGGGTCTCGCAGGTTGGAGCAATGATGTGTTAAAGCCGTGGTGACCATGCCCTCTCCAAACTCCTCCTGGGTTGTACGAGCTGGGCTGTGCTCTGCTCCCTCACCCAGGCATGTTGCTGCAAGAAGGGTCTTGAAGGAGGGTGGGAGAAATGTCGGTGTTCACAGTATTTGTACCTACAGAAACAAAACCAGCCCCAGGAGCTGGGGTGGCATTTTGCTGGTAAATGAACAGCATGCTGGCGGGAGCTGAGTGCTTAACTCCTCTGACTTCTCTCCAGCCAGTTGCATAAGTAAATTTAGCAGGGTTTCAGAGCGTGATGGCAAAGCTGCGGGAAGCTGTTGGGTTCAGTAGTTGAGTTCTTTGCATGGACGCTCCTATGCAAGTGAACGTATGCATATGTATATGCAAGTGTAGATGTCTATCTGCACAGGAAGGAAAGACAGTCTTGTGGTTGTGCTACGGCGTCAAGAGATGTTGGGTAGTTCTGTTCCCAGCGCAGGCATGCGCCAGTCCTGCTCTTGGATGAGCTTTTACCCTCTCCATGCCATCGCATCCTCCCTGGCAGAGCTGAGAGCTGCTCCCCACCTCTGCAGATGCTGCTTGGGATGTGGCTCCCACGGGCAGGGCACAGCTCAGCCCTTCAGATGGGAGTCACGGAGCATTGTCCTGGTGCCTGTCAGCGCCTCTGCTCCGCTCCTGTCGTTGTTGCAGAGGGAAAGGAGTGGTTTGCTGAGCGGAGCTCGGTCTCCTGAGGCTGCCTTCTACAGCAAAGCTCTTAGGGAGTGGAGAGGAGGAGACGGGGGGGCAGACTAGTGGTTTAAATGCATGTTGGGGGGCACAGGGATCCCCCACTCGCTGCATAGGGTTGCAGGCTCGGGGTGCAAATGGCAGGGGAGGTGGCTCTTGCTCGCTTTTGGAGAAAGAACCCATAACTCGTGGGAGTCTCTGGGTATAACTGGTGCCTTGGGGGGCTGGGTTAGCACAGTGCACTGGGGGTCCCCTTGGTCAGGACTCCCTGCACCCCCAGCTCTGGGGAGGCTTTGATTTTTCTCAGCAGGGCCGGTCTGCTTGCACATGGGGAAACTGAGGCAGCAGCACCGCTCCCTGCATGGTGCAGGATCCCCGATCCCTCCTCCACCCCCACCCACCAGGGCCAGAAGGGTTTGTGCTTTGGCCAGGCTCCAGCCCAAAAGGTCACTCCAGCCCTGGCATCACCCCCAGTGTCTCCCACGGGGAAGAAGAAGAGGGGCTGCCATTCTCCAGCGGTCTTAAATATTCCACCCCCGGCTCCGGCTGGCGTCGGCAGTGGCTGTGGAGGAGTGGGAGCAGGGGATGATGGGGGGCAGGACAGCAGAGGAGAGGGTGGAGGGGCCGGCGCTTGGAGGGATTTGGGATGCTCAGGAGTGTCGGGCAGACCTCTGCCCCCCTCGGCCATGCCGCAGGGGAAACGTTGCATCACCAAACCACTCTAAGAGCATCCCTTCCCTTTTCTTCCTCCCCTCACCCGTTATTTTCCCCTCCTATCCCTCGTTTCAGAGCCTGGGGGGAGTTTCCCACCTCTCCTCTCTCCATGGGGTTGGGGCAGCCCCAGCCCCACGCACCCGCAATCAGCCTGGCTGGGGCTTTCCTCCCCACCCTGCCCCACTTTCACTTTGTAGGTGACTGCTCCGGTGGCCAGAGGGGCTGCGGTTCGCAGTGTGCCAGGGCGGATGGAGGGGCTCGGGGTGCCAGGCACAGCCAGGGGCACACGCTTGACCTCCCAGGGCTTTTTGAGGTGTTGTGAGAGGAGCTGCAATGGATGTGGACGAAGCCCCACGTTGGAAAGGGAGGGTGGGATGTAATTCCCTAACTTTCAATCTATTCTGATGGATTTGTTAGCCATCCTGGAGGGTGCCCAGGGTGTTTCCATTCCTCCCCACCCCTGCACAGCCCCCGGGGCTGCACCAAACCCCAAAAGGTGCAGCTGTAGCAGCAGCGCTAAGGGCTACAGCCCCTCAGTGTTTCAGTGCAGGGTGGAGTCCTGCTGATAACATCAGTCCAGAGGGTAAAAAAGAGAAAGAAAATCTGGTTGAGCAAGAAACATCTCCAGCTGCAGAAGCCGGTGTGGCCTCTGGCAGCTCCTCTCCTGCCAGGAGGAAACTTCCAGCCCTGCACAGAGAGGAGCAGGGATGCTGCACACCATCTCCTCCAGCCCCTCTCTCGAAACCTTGGCAAGCTGCATCTGCAAATCCTACAGGCTGTCTCTGCAAACCCTGGTGCAATGGGACAGCATGAATTTGGGGCGCTTGCTGGGAGATCAAGACAAGGAGACAACCGCCCACCCGGCATCATGAGCCAGAGGTGCTGGTGGTGCCCATGGGCAGCCTTGCTCTGGGCTCTGGCTGCTGGCCCGGCAGCGGCGTGGGCTTTCCAGCACGTGGGAAATTCGAGAGCTTCAAAACTTGCTTTGTTCTGGGGGATTTGAACAAAAATGGTCTGGTTGGTGACACTGCTTCTGGAGATGGTGTGTCTCCAGATCACCCTCATCTGCTTTCATTCCAGACAAAACCTTTTGTTAGTTTCTTATAAATCTTATTTTCACCTCTGTGTCTTTTTGTACCCCTTTGGCAGAAAGCAACCACCACCAGGCCGGGCACCGTCATTAGTTATGTTTTCAAGAAATCGCTAAGGGCAGCTGCCAAAGAGCACGGCTTGGGGTGGCTTATCTTCTCTAGATCAAAGCATGTCCTGTTTGCTCTGTAATGTTTGAAACAGCCTTTTCTTTTAAAAAAAAAAAAAAAAAAAAAAAAAAGGTGCCCCATGTGTCAAGAAAGAAGAGAAACCAATGTGGAAAAATCCTCACTTTTTGACTGTTTCTAAATTATTCCCTAAGGTTTATATCTGGGAATATCCTCCATCCCTCTGCCAAACCCAAACCACACCTCAGTGCTGTGGCTGCAGGGAAGTGATGCCGGGCAGGGCACAGTCCCGGCATCGGTGGGTGGCACTTTGGGGATGGGCTGGGTCAGGGTTGGAGGTTGTTCACCTTCTCCCCGTCCCTCCTGTTCGGCCAGGTGCTGTCTCACAACCTGTACACGGTGCTGTGCATCCCCCACGATCCCGTGGCACTGGAAGAGCATTTCCGTGATGACGATGATGGGCCAGTGTCCAGCCAGGGCTACATGCCGTACCTCAACAAGTACATCCTGGATAAGGTGAGCCCCTTGGCCATCCCCCCAACCTGCTGCATCTTAGATGGGAACACCATGGTCCCTGGTCTGCTCCCACATCCCACAGGAGCCCTATGGGAACCCCACGGCTCTGCTCCCCTCTGTTCTTGGGGATCCCACGCCTTGACGGGTGGAAAAAGGATACAGAGAGTTGGGGAGTGCTCAGGTAAATGACAAAATGAGCGAGAAGTTTTTATTACCCAACGTCTCCTCGGCACAGATGAATTCAGCCCTTTTTGCCATGGCTCTGGATGGAGACGCAACTCCACCAGGGTTTCCTGAAGGACTCAGAGAGAGAAATCACCCAGCAGCTTGTTCCAGTCCTTTTTTCCTCTCCACCCCTGTTCAAATTTGAGGTGTGACGTCATTTGGCAAAAAGGAGGAGAGGGAGAAGGACGAGGTGCCGGGGCAGGAGCAGAGGTTGGGGTGGGCAGGGGCTTTCTCCTTTTTTTCTGCAGCTCAGAGGCACTTTTGTTTGACACAGCGAGACTTTGCGGCTGGGTGCTCGTTTTCTCCAGACACGGGAGGAGAGGCAAAATGACTGACAACTTTCTTCCACTATGTGTTCAACAGAATGGGGGGCCCAGAGCTGGGTGCAGTAACCCTTCCCTCCCCTGCCGCTTCCCCAAGGCTGAGCCGTGCCTCTCCCCGGCATGCCTTGCTCTGTGCCAGTCTCCGTGCTGGTCTTTGCCTTGCCCTGAGCTGATCAGGAGCTGCCCAGCCTGGTCCAGGGATGCTGATCTCAGCTGCAGGGATCTGGTCTGCAGCGAGCGAGGGCAGAGCCTTCCCCAGCTCCCTCTGCCCGGGCCAGGCAGCTGCCCAGCCCAGCCCCATGTCCCCATCACAGAGCAGCCAAAATCCTCCCAGTTTCCCATGTGATTCTTTAAGAGATGACCTTTAAAACTCCCTTCTGCTGGTTTCGCATGGCTAATAAAATCCCAGAGGCAGCCTGAGAAGGGGAAGTGGGTTTTCCTAGTAAGAGAGGCTTTCAGCTTTCCGCCACGCAAAGGTTTTTCTCTGGCTCTGCCGCTGCAGGTTCTGGTTTGCCCTCATGCTGGCAGCTCACACAGCTGGGATGGAGCGGCCAGATGCAGCTGGGCTCCTTTGGTCCCCTTCACAGTTCACCAGTGTCACACCAAAATTGCTGCATGAAGCAGCTCATGATGCCAGGCAGGCAGTTGTAGAAGCTTGTGGACAGGCAGCGGGGCCGAGGTTGATGGAGGTGTCGTTCCTGCCTTTGCTGCTGCCTGCCTAAGGTCCATCACTTCCCTTTGCTGAGCCCCAGTTCCTCTTTATGGCCAAATGGGATAATGAGAGCAGCATGGAGGCATTGGGGAGGTGGGCTGCATCTGCTTCACCACAGGGTTCCTGCTGGTGCTCTAAAGCCTGGCAGGACATGGCTGAGCCACCGCGGCTGTGCTGTGGTGCCCGGGAGCTGCAGCAGTACTGTAGCATCTTCTCTACTGGCCGGGACGCCTTGCTTGCCTGCTTAAGGGACCTGTGCTGGGGACGGGTACTCTGGCATCATGGGTCAGGGCCCACTTACACTCTAGTTGTGGGTCCCACGTATCAATCACCCTGTGCTTCTCACTGGCAGAGACAGGAGATTTCAGGTGTGAGCGTTTCTTCTCTCCAGTGCCTCATCCCCCCGTTATCCCCTCTGTAGCCCTGCAGCACCTTGCTCACCCCCCTGGCTCCTGCCCGCAGGTAGAGGAAGGTGCTTTTGTCAAAGAAAATTTCGATGAGCTCTGCTGGACCTTGACAGCGAAGAAGAACTACAAGCCCGACCGGAATGGGAATAGCATTGTATCCCACCAAGATGCCTTCAAGCTCTGGTGTCTCTTCAACTTTCTGTCTGAAGATAAATATCCTCTCGTCATGGTGCCAGATGAGGTAGGACCTGCCTCTCCCCATCCCCATCCCCATCGTCCCAGGGCTCTGCGTGCTGGCAGAGCCCCATTTGAGGATGACACATCTTGCTATCGCTTCCTGGCATGTCCCACCACATCCTGCAAGATGTGTGAGAGAGAGCAGGCTGGGGTGGGAGGAGGGGTCTGTCTGCCCTGGGCACCCCCCACTATGCCCATGGCCACTCCTACTGCCTAGGGAGAAGGGGAGGAGCTGGGAGGACACCTCCAAAATGCTAAAACCTCTCAAGTATAGATGTCTTGGAGGATGAGGTACAGGCTGGTCCACAGCCTTCCTCTTCTGTGCTCCAAGCCTATGCCAACCAGCTCTTTTGCCTGCTGTGAAATGAATGTGCCAGTTCTCAGAGCCCCAGCCAAGGAGCATCCACAGCTCAGCTCCTCCTGGGGCTGGTCCTTTGCCTAAAGCCCTTGCATCTCACCCAAGGGTTTAGTCAAGCATTGTGTTGGAGGAGGACTTCTGATTTTCATGGGGCAGAAAGAGATGATGATGAGAAACCCTTAAAATCTGGTGCAATGGGAGGTTGCTCCCCATGAAATTGCTGTCAGGCTGGATGGGGCTGTGTCTCTTGGGCTGTTTTACAGCCTGTGCCACCACAAAGGCAGAGCAGACCCAGTTGTCCCTCTCCATGCCCACTGTCTCTCTCCCTGCCCAGCATCTAGAAAGTTAAGAGTGAGGTACCCAGGCACAGCAAAGCTTCTGGCAGCAAGCTCCTAATCTCAAAATTCCACCCAACATTTAGAGGGGGAGGTTCTGCCTTCTCTGGGGGGGTCAGATCAAACCCCCATGAGAAGGTGGGCAGATCTGGGGAGGAGGGACAAGCTCAGAAGCCAAGACTGGCCTTGCCAGGAGGAACTCAGCTGGGCAAGCAGCTGCTGTCTGCTTCTACACCATCAATCTCCTGAGATCAGCAGAAAAGAAAAAAGAAAAAAAAAGAGTCAAAAAGAGACAAGAAGCAAGAGACAAGACTCCTCCGCATACGTAGGAGGGCAACCGCACTTCCTGCTCTCTGGGAGAGATGTTTCCTGTTCCCCAGACTGAATCATCTCTCTGCTTACAGGACTGAGCTTGAAAAAAACAAATCAAAAAACAAAAAGAAAAAAAAGAAACTATATTGAATTCTTGCCCTTTTCGTAGTTAGATGATGTAAAAAAATCCAGCTGGGTGCAGAGGCTCTGCAGTGTTTCACCTTTCTGAGTCACCCACCCTCTTTGGTTCCCGGATTGTCGGCAAAGTAGAGCTGGCAGGAAAACTTGAGCTGAAATAACTCTTCCTGACACCAATTAACAATTTTAGCTCTTTTTTTAAAGCAATTTCTTTCCGGTTTCAAAATGACACTCATCTCCTCCATGGGCACCTCTTCCCCTCCTCCTCCCCAGTGTTTTCACGATGTCAGCTGGAAACCAGAGGTCAGGGCCGTGGTCTGAGACACCTGCCTTGCAGGCTGCCTAGGGGGTACAGCAGCGTTGGTCTGTTCTCCCTCAGGCACTTGGCTTCTGTGGAGTTTTTTCACTCTGCAGACAAATAAGCCAAAACCATCTCAGCGTTATGGTTAAAAGGAAAAACTTCATAGTAGTTGACTCGGTGTCAACTCCTGAGCCTGCTTGCTGCCTGGAACAGCTTGGCTGTGACCATCAACCATCGCAAAGGGTGATACCTCTGGGAATAAGGCTCCTGCATCTCCAGGCTGGAAAGAGATGTGGTCTTGAGCTCCCCAAAATGGGTTGGTGGGGTGAGGGTGGCTCTCACTTCTCCACATCACTGAGCTCCCCATCACCACAGGTGGAGTACCTGCTGAAGAAGATCTGCATGGCCATGAACGTGGAGCTGAACTCCTGTGAGCTGGATGACTACCTCTCCCAGGAGCCGCAGGGGCATGGGGGGCTGACAGTCTGGCAGTTCCTGGACATGGTGAACTCGGGACGGTTCCTGCGAGGCATTGAGCAGGAGGCCGTCAGCATGGCCGTGGAGGAGGTGTACCAGGAGATTATAGAGGATGTGCTCAAACAGGCAAGGAGCCCACATGTCCTGGGGCACAACCCCTGTCCTGCCCCCCACCCTCTTTTTGATCCCCACATCTCTTGGGTGCAGGGCTACCTCTGGAAGAAGGGCCAGCTGAGGAGGAACTGGTCAGAGCGGTGGTTCACGCTGAAGCCCAGTGTCCTGTCCTACTATGTGAGCGAGGAACGGAAGGAGAAGAAGGGGAGCATCGTGTTGGACAAGCACTGCTGTGTGGAGGTATGGCCCAGGCCATGCTCAGCTGGGGGACAGGAGATGCAGGAGACCCCCTTCAGACCCTGTGAAGAGGAACCCAAGAATATACAATTTCACATTCACAAGCATAGGAGAGCCAGTCCTGTGGCTGAAGAAAGTGGGGATGAGGTGGGGTACAGGGGCATAATGCCATCCTGTCTCCTCTCCCTGCAGGTGCTGCCTGACCGGGATGGGAAGAGGTGCATGTTCTGCGTGAAGACCTCCTCCCGCACCTACGAGATGAGCGCCTCTGATACCCGGCAGCGCCAGGAGTGGACGCTAGGTCTGTGCCCACCCTGCACCTCCTCTTCAGCTTCCCCATGCCCCCTTATGTCCCCACTGACTGTCCCTTTCCCTCCCTAGCCATCCAGATGGCCATCCGGCTGCAGGCTGAGGGCAAGAAGTCCCTGCACAAAGACCTGAAGCGGAAGCGACGGGAGCAGCGGGAGCAACGGGAGCAGCGCAAGGCAGCCAAGGAGGAGGAGACACAGCGGCTCAAGCAGCTCCAGGAGGAGAAGGAGCGGAAGCTGCAGGAGCTGGAGCTGCTCAAGGAGGCCCAGCGGCAGGCAGAGATACTCCTGCAAGAGGAGGAGCAGCGGCGGAGGCAGCAGCACGAGGAGATGCAGAGGACCCTGGAGATCCAGCTGCGGGAGGCTGAGCAGGTGAGTGCATCCTCATGTCCTCATGTCCAGGAGATGAGGACAACCTGCCTTGGGGTGTATGAAGCTGAGCGAGGGGGCAGGTGAGAGGCAAGCGTTAGTGCCAGGATGGCCAGTGAGCCCCATTTCTGACTCTGCAGCCAGTGCTGGCTCCAAATTATGTGGTGTATCTCCTGAGCAGGGAGACAGCCTTGCTTTGGAGCTCTCTTCAGGGGCTCTTCCTGGTGTGGGAGACATCTGACCCCATCCGCCCAGGGATGCAGGGGTAAGTGGGTCCTGGGGCCGGCGGCGGTGGCTTTGCCAGCTGATGGCTCCTCTCCCTGCTGCAGGCTCGTGCGTCCATGCAGGCAGAGATGGTCCTGAAGGAAGCGGAAGCAGAGCGTCAGCGCAAGCGCATCCTGGAGCTGGAGGACATGCAGGAGCGTCTCCAGGAGGCCCTGCAGCAGGAGGTGAAAGCACGGCAGGATGAAGAGTCTGTGAGATACGCTCAGGCCAGGTAGGATCAGGGCATCCCTGCTCCTCCTCGACCAGCCCTACTCCCAGGGCAGTGGCTGGGTGTGGGGACACACTCCTCAGGGCAATGCAATGCTCCTTGGGGTACTGGGGTGTGCTGGTGACTTCCCAGTATGCCAGCAGGAATGGGGGAAGCTGGTGGATGAAGTGGCAGAGGGACATCCTCACCTCTTGCTTTTCGTTGACAGGCTACTGGCTGAGGAAGAGGAGAAGCTGAAGCAGCTGATGAAGCTGAAGGAGGAGCAGGAGGAATATATCATCAAAACTCAGCAGGAAAAGCAAGTCCTCAAGCAGGAGATGGAGAACAAGAACAAGTGTCTGGAAGAGGCGCAGAAGCAGTTAGAAGAAGTGAGAGTGAACAGGCAGCGGGCAGACCAAGACGTCATGGTAAGCATCACATCAGTGCCACATCCCTTCGTGCTATGAGCCCCTGGGGGACTTCCCAGCCCTCCCTGAGTCACCTCCACACTGAGGAGGACGCGACAGCTTTAGGGAGCAAGGTGGCATTGCCTTGGGGGTTTTCTGAGCCATGCCATGCTCAGGCATGGGGTGGTTCAGTGGCTGAGATGGGACTAGCATGTCCTGCCCTGGAGGGACAGTGCTGGTGTCCAGTGCAATGTTGACAGTTGGAGTGTATGGAAGGGGCAGGATTGGAGGAGGAGCAGAAGACCTAGAGGAGGGCGAGCTGGGTCTCTGTCCCAGAGGGGGTCTCCAATCCAGGTTTACTCAGGGAAGGGAAACTTCTGCCCATGGTCCTGGGTCAGGGGCTGTCAGGCGGCTGGCTCACCCCTCTCCTCCATCCCCTCCCAGGCGGCCCAGCGGAAGCTGAGACAGGCCAGCACCAACGTCAAGCACTGGAACGTCCAGATGAACCGACTGATGCACCCCATCGGGCCGGGAGGTAGGAAACCGGCCATTACACCCTCTCTGCCCCTCCTGAGCATGGCCACGCTGGGGCACAAGCCCAGTCTCCCACCCATCTTCCACTCTTTGGGGGCATCTGGGGGTTGGAAGGACCCTTGTCTTTCAGATAAGATACCCCAATGTCTCTGGCAAGGAGAGACCCTGCAACCCTTTTCCTTAGCTGAAAGGTTAATTTGCATCCTAGGTAAACAATCCTCTTTTTCCATCTGTTCCCAGACAAACGTACAAATGTGAGTGGAGGGGGATTTGCTGGCTACCAACCCCTCCTCTCCCAGAGAGATTCTTCCCTCAAACTCAAGCAGAAAGTGGAGGATAAAGACAGCGACCCCATGAGGGATGACAGCAAGGAAAATGTGAGCAACGGTGGGAACAGCGGCATGACGCTGTCTCCGGATGCGGACACCATGGCCACAGAGCCCACCAACTAACTAGCCCGGCAGGATGACAGAGCCCAGCAGGGAACTGTGAGGCCCAGCACATCCCTTCGAGCAGACACAGTCAATGTGGCCATCTCTGGATGGAGACAAGTGGGGACCAGCGCAGAGCCTATAGGTGACTACATACAAGGCAGAGATGATCCCATTTTCTTCAAGGAAGAGCTGCAGCCACGGTGTGCCAGGAGACTCAGACCAACATGGTGAAGAAGGCAGCAGGACTATCTCCTCTGGGCTGCCCAGGTGTGGGACCTGGACTCAATTCCCTAGCCTCTGGTTTCCACCTCTGCCTAAAAAAAAAAAAAAAAAAAGGAAAAAAAAAAAAAAAAAAGCCACCGGTGGGTCTGGACCGCATGGCCCAGGGCTGCAGTTCCCCCCTTGGTTTCTACCAGCAAGCCTTCTGCATCGCCCACTGCGCCCATGGGTGCGTAGCCCTGCAACGGCGGCTGCCAGCGAAGCCTTGGCAGACTGAGCAGTGGCTTTTCACCACCCCTGCGGAAAGGCCACAGTGTCCTTTGCCTTCCCTGAAGGTGGTGGTTAGTCACTGGAGTGACATAGATGTTAGCAGAAACCAACAAGCAATAAAGCCTTTGGAGCCACTGGCCCGCAGATGACGTCCCCCCAGCATGCGTGGCCCTGCAGGCACCAGGTCTCCCTTCTCAGCAGTGTGGGGCTTTGATTCTCATTGGAGAAAAGAGCCCACTAACAGAAAACAGATGCCACCCATGGAAAGAGGCCTCACCAGTGGATTTTACGTTGGTCTGTGGAGGGCCGAGAGGGACACAGATGCTGCTGAACTGGCCACAGATGATGAACTCCTCTCTGGGTGGCAGGGCTGGCACAGCAGTATCTTCTGGGAGGACCAACACCTCTTTATGATTAATTAAGTGCTGGTATAAGAAGGTAACAGTGCTCTGGGCTTTGTTTAGGTCTTTGCCCTTGGACTGCAGGATCCTGGTTCAGGAGTCCTGGTTCAGGATCTACTGCAAGGCCTGCAGAAGGCAACCGCAAAGACTCCCAGAGGCCATCCAAACTGGAGCTGGTGGCCATGGTGGCTCTCTTCGGTAACAGTGGCCTGGCCTGTCTCCTCCAGCTAATTTGCTCCCTGAAGACTGAGAACAAAAACTACGTCTGCTGGCAAACCTCGCACGCCGAATTGGGGTTAGTTTTTCCAAGCACTTCTGTTTAAATACAGTCCCATTCACCTGTGACTTTGGGGTCTTTATTGTACGTGTCACAGAGCCCCCGATCGCAGAAGGGTCCCCTCTGGAAACAGGCACCGGTAGCGAGCCCTGAATCAAACCCCAGTTTACAGTTGCTTGTGCCGATTAACTGCAGTTCATTAGGGAGATTACAATCTATTTCCTACTCTTTCAGTGTTTGCTCACACAGCTCTTCCCCCCCCCCAGTTGTTACGGTGTTCCTTTTTTACAGTTATTCTTTTCCTTGTGCCTGACTGTGAGAGAGGATGTTTCCGCAGGTGCCAGTGGAGCGGCACGGCTGCCCTGGGACAAAGCAGCTCCGTGCACCGGTGAGGGTGACTGGGGGGCCCCGTGCCTCAGTCCCACACGCTGCGCCAAGGCACGGGGAGGGCACGGGTGGCTGCAGCCTCTCAGTCAACCCCCTTCCCACCACACCGGGGTGCAGCAGGGTGGTCCTGAGTAGCGGCGTGGCCCCTTACAGTCCCCATGCAGATTTGGGGTCCCTGCCTGGCCCTGTGCCATCCCAGCCAGTCTGCTTGGACACAGGATCCCTCCACTCCACGTTTTCTGGTGGAGTACTGCACTGAGGAGCGTGGGGTCTGTGGTATGAATCGTTGCAGCCCCCCCGGGGTGACCCTGGCAAAGCTGCTCATTACTCTGTGCGCTCTGCAGGCAGATCAAGAATAGGTAGGATGCTGAACACCAGTCTCTACTGGGAAGGAAATAGGCAGGGTGGAAATGCGCTGATGGGAGACAGCATCGTCCCTCATCAGCTTTGTTAGCTCAATCTCTTCCCCGATCAGTCAGGACAGGTACGTGCCATGCCACACCTAGGCAGGGAGGAAAAGGGCCGGCTCCGTGCCGCAGCATTGTCACAAGGACTCTCATCCTGCGTGCAGCCCCCAGGAGCTGTGGGGCACGTCACTGCCGATGACAGTGCCATCGCTTTTCACTGACTCCAGGGCTGCATTGTCCCTCTTTAAAGCAGCTCACCAGAGCATTGCTTTTGCTCCCGAGAGCGGAGTTCCCATGCAGCAAAAAGCTATACGTGAATTGCCACAGGCAAGGACAGGCATGGAGGGAACAGCCGGAAACAGTGTCAGCACCTGCTTTTGATCCACTGCCAAATGTGGATGTGCCCAGATCTGTTTCATCCTCCCGGAGTGGCTGACCAAGGGCTGGAGCTCGACTAAGCCAGCAGCGGGTGCACAGTCCTGCAGCAGGATGGCAAGGAGAGCTTGCAGAGGTGCTGGGAAAGAGCAGCTCTGCTGCTCCCACTGTCCTGCCCCTGCACCAGTGGGTGTGTGGGGGGCTGCACGCCCGTGGGGGTCTCCTGTGGGAAACCTCTCGTGAGAGGGAGCTCTTGGGGGAGCTCCCTGTGGGGTAACAGCACGCGCATGAGCGTTCGCAGTCAGATACAAGCCTTGCTGCTCTCTACATGAATCTTTCATGGCCTCAAACCCACAGCTCTGGCCAAACTGCTGGCCTGGGGTTCCATGATTTCAGGACAGACCAATTCCTAATTGTGGCCACATCTACATTAACGAGGGGCATCATTTGAGCTCTGTACTGCTCCTTGAGTAACTGCAGTGGGAACAGGGCCTGTGTGTTCTAAGCCTAACATTGCCTATCAGATTAGGCACCACTGTGGTTTACCTAGGATGTGAAGGTATAAAATTAGCTCCGTCCTAGACCTCAAGTACCAGCATCAACAGCAGAAAACTTGGAACACTCCCGGCAAGCAGGTGATCTAGCCCTGCGGGGTGGAAAGCAGTGAGGGGCTCAGATTGGGAAAGCAGGATACACATTCCCCACAGCCCATACTGCACAGACGCGGTTCCCCGGGCCTCCCACGGTGGTGAGGGCCTCGGGAGAAGGCTCGGGACAGGCCGAGACGCCGAGAAGGAACAGGGACTACTCAGGCTCTCCTCTGCGCAGAGGACGCGGCCCTGACAGAGCCCGCCACCTGCCGCCATTTTGCGCCTCCCCTACCCAGCATGCCCCGCGAGCAGCGCCTACATTTCCCATGAGGCCCCTCGCCCGCTGGGGGGAAAGTGTTGTCCGCGCCCGCTAGGGGGCGTCGCAGGGCGAGGCGGGCTTGGGCTGTTGCCGTGGTGATGCGGTAACGACTTCCTGGCGGTGGCGATTGGCTGCGGCGTGCTGGGTATGTGGTGGCGTCAGGGCGGGCGCGGTGACGTGCGGGGGTGGGGGGCAGCGGGGCGCCGGCGGTGGCGAC
>VXBL01003098.1:972779-997518 GCA_013400195.1 Aramus guarauna
CAGGGACACATCGGTGACTTTAGGGTACGGGCTCTCGTTCCTGCCTGGTAAATTAGGGAAGGTGGAGGATGGGATGTGGCTCAAACGGGGGAGGCTGGAGGGGGCCAGTCTGCCTTTCTTCTCTCCAAGGGGTGGGGTGGCAGAGGGGGAATTGGCCTGTGGTTTTTGGGTGCCAGCAAGGGGCACTGCTGGGGCCTGGGGCTGGAAGGAGGAGAAGCAAGAGGGTCAGGATGGTCCATCAGTGGTGCGTCAGGTGAGGGGGTTGCTCGAGGAGAAAGGATCTGAGTGTGCTTTTCTCATCCCTTGTATCTCCATATTCTGATCCTGCTTTCCCTGAGATCCAAGATAAAATATATTCACCTGTTGAGCTGTGCTTTTTCCACCTCTAAAGTAGGGGTACTGCCACCTTTATTAAATAGTGGCTCTAAAGCACCTGAGAGCTCTGCGTGAGGTTGTTTGTGCCACGCTGCAAATGCTCGTAGCTGAATGCAGGAAGGTGGCACCTGCATGCTGGCTGAGTTGAGTGTAACTCTTAATTAGCTTGTAAAAAATCCTAGGTGAAAGGTAAAGAAGTATGCAGAAGTAGGTGGCAGGACCTTGAAGCAAGAGGCCTAATTTTCTTCCACCTCCTGCTTCCCTCCTTTGTTTTGTTCTACCAACCTGTTGCATTTTTTCTTCCTTGTTGGCTAGCTCCAAGCTCTGTTGTTATAACCAGCTAGGATCCTGTTCCATTGAACTATTCCTTCCCAGATGAGTTTTGACCTCCCCTTTTCCGTGTGGTCAAAAGGCCTCCTGGCCTTGCTATGCTTTCAAAACTTCATGTGCACTGACTCCACCTCAAGTGATGTTTAACAGCCCTATTTGTTTATGATCAGAGAGCCTCCCACCTATTTATACAAGCTAATGAATTAAGGTTCAAAACCTATTTATGAGGTAGGTGTGTTTTAGTGTCCCTGGATGGAAAATCAAAGCACAGAGAGGAAAAGCAGCTGAAGATGCAGCTTGTCAGTGGAGCAGGAGAGAATACACACCCTCTGTGACGATCTCATCTATGCTTTTCCCAAAGCATCTGTCTGTCATCAACTGTATTGTATCTGCATGGCTTCAAACAGCATCCTGGTGTAACTTATCTCAGCCTTGGCCACCTTCCCCTTTGACAGCTGTGCTGGGAGGCCTCTTGCATGCAAGTGACAATCATGCTTGCGGGAAGGAATTGGTCTGTTGAGCCCCCACATGTTGGGAAAGCCCCTGTGAACAGGCCATGGGTGGGCAGAGAGGAAAGCACAGGCTTTGGATGTGTTGTAGGGCCCGGGCAACATCCATCGTGGTGGTGCGGAGGGATCTGAGCATGGAAAGAGCATGCAGCAGTGGCCACCCCATAAATCAGAGTCACAAGGCTGGGAGCGATGTTGATCTCTTGAACCGGTGACCTGCTGGTTGGAATGGCCCATGTCCTGTTTCTTGTTTCTGCTCCTCTTGGCCGCCCTCCCACCATCTCTCTTGCTGCCTTCAGTGGAGAATCCCTTTCCTCTTCCGGTGCAAACATGCTCCAGGCTGTGCTGAGGTGGGAGTTTTCTCTGTGACTTACTGTGTGTCAGCCAGGGATACAAGAGGAAGCTTTCGGGAGGGATGTGCTGGCAGGTTCCCTCTGAGCCTGCTGAGCTGGTGCAAGTATTGCCTTGTGTGTGATGGCGATGCGGCATGCCCTGGCATTTAGCTGTGAGCCAGACGAGGTGAGCCAGTAATTTAGTTTTAATTCTCATCTCTCTGGCAGCAGCAGCAGCAGCAAAGCACTCTGATCTGCGATAGGAGTGAGCTTAGGGTGGGATTTGTGCACTCCTGGCGTGTGATTCACACCCTCGACGTTACACTTCGTTACTGATTCAGGGACAGGTTTTATTGCTGCTAGAGATGAAGAAAGCCCGCTCCTGATGTGCCAGTGGAGTTGTAATGACTTTAACCTTCCTGATGAGGAACAATAATAAAGAAAAGCTTTGGAGTTTTTTTGTTGTTTTTTTTTTTTTTAGAAAAAGTACCTTCTGTTTTGGGAGGGAGGGGATGAGAAACCTGCTGTAGCTTTAACGTCCTGCTGTGAAAGTGAAGTTACTGTGTGCAGTTTTATGGCCCCCACTAAAGCAGAGGGCTGGGCACTGGATCGGTGCTCCTTCCCTTGCCGGCTGACCTTCGGGCAGGCTTGTCTCAGCCCCCCTGCCTGTAAACCGAGGGCAATCGATTTCTTCAACAGGGGCTGTGATATTTATATCACTGACCACAAGAAACAGTGATCCTGGTGCAAATGATGCTTCATTGCAAGGGACTGGGGTTATTTTTTTGCATCTCATGCTCTCTACCTGCGCTGCTTGGTGGTGTAGGAAACACCCTCCCCACTCATGCTAGTGTGCCAGGAGCCTCAGCTTTTGGGGCAGGGGATTTGCTTTCTTTTTTCCTTCTCTTCTGAGCAGCTACAGCTCCTGGTGCTGTGTCAAACCTGAGAGGTGCAGGAAGGTGTGTGGCACTGGGTGGGATTCACTCTCTGCCCTGAACTTGCTGGCTTACCTGCCCAGCTGCCCCCTCAGCAGGAGGCAAGTGATGCTGGGTTCATTGCCCGCGCTCGGCTGCCTTGCAAGTCATCCCGTGTTGGAGGTAGCAATACGAAACGGGGCTTTTGCATTGGGGTGGGAGGAGCAGCTAAGCCTGGGTAATGTCAGGGAGGGTACATGGGTTCAAGTAGCATCATGTTCACAACATGATTGTTTAATATGTTAGTCCAGTTAGTCTGCATAACTGTGTCTAAAAATAGAACATATTTTCTCTAAGTCCTCTAGTTCAAAGCCTCATAAGCTATTTTCTTTCCAGCGTCAGTCTCTTACTGCTCTCCTGAGCCTGAAATTTGTAGAAGGCTATTTGTAAAGTTATCGGGAAAACCAAGAGGAGTGAATGAACTCTATCGAATCCTTAAGTTTCAACCGCCTGAGAGGGAAGTTCATTATAGTTGCAGTAACTTTCTGGCAGCCTCTTAAAGGTGGATTAAGCAAGCTGAGTAAACAAACCACCTTATGGCCACTATAGACCTTTTTCTAGCATCACTTTCATGTGTTGTCATAAAAACTCGGAGTCACCAGCCTCTGGCTGCATATGATGTAAAGCAAAGGTGACATCCTGATGCTCAAAGTCTGTGGAGGGGTCTCTGTTGGGACACCTAGGGGTTTGCTCTACCTCCTGGTTTGCAGGAGCTGCTGGAGCCCAGGGGAATGGCTGCGATCGATGGCATGCGGCGGCTGTCCTCCCCGCGGTGAGGGGAGTCACCCCAGCCGATGGTTTCAGCATGCGGTAGAGGGAGTGTGTGTTTAAATTTCAGAGCTGTTGCTGGATCCAGCCCAGTTCTCCCAGCCGCATAAATATCTGGCCTTCAGCACAGCTGTGGAAATTCGCGTTGTGTTCTCTTGCAGATTATTTCGGTTTTCAGCTCTCCGTGCTGACATGGTAACTGAAGGGTGGCTTTCAGCGACAGGCAGACGGGGACAGCTGCTCCAGAGAGGTAACCCTTCCCTTCCGCACGCGAGTGATCTACCAAAGCACTTATCCCACGTATGTTTTTAAAAACTTGAGATAGGGGAGAGCCTAGGAAGTGTGACTTGCTTTCAGCAAATTTTGCTTTTGTCCATGAGTTTAAACTTTCTTAAATTTCTTTTTAAATTTAAACTCTATGCCTTATTTTTGTTCAGTTTCTGAATATGATCGTAATGGTTTACACTTAGGAGTATGCCGTGAGTATGATGGTCTAATCCTGTTCTGAGCTGACTGTTACTGACAAAGTATAATGACTTAATATTTGATTATTTCACTGATTTTTATGACTGAAACTGGCTCTTGTAGATTGGGGATGGCACATGAGATGAGGGACCGTACTTGGGTAAGCAATCACTTAACGATCTGGCAGTAGTACCAATACCGTCTATCGCTATGAAATGGCTTTACTCAGATAAAGTTGAGTGGGTTACAGCCAAGCTGGGACAGGGGTTTTGAGAAGGTGGTCAACACAGGCCGGAGGAGGATGTTGTCCTGTCCACAGACCTCTGAAATAATGCCCAAAAGTCTTCACTGTGGTCACTCTGCTCTCAGATACTGCATGTAGCTTCTAACGGTGCTGTGGTTGTCTGCGCATAGGGAGTGGATTTATTTTTGCCACAACATGTCTAAGGTGTTTAGCTGGACAGAGATGTGTTTTTCTGTGCCCAGCTTGTGCAACTGTTGTGCAGTCTTGGGTCTGGCATTTGAGACATGGACTTCAAGGATCTTCGCAGTGTGTGGAGAGGATTTTGTAATGAGCCACATGAGGCTTTGCTGATCAGAAGAGCATTGTTGTACAGAATTGCTTACTGATGTTAATGGTTCTCTCTAGCGTGTTGCCTGTTGACAAATATGTATTTTTGTACAGTACATCTATTTGCCTTTTGGGGAATGTTTCATCTATGGCTATTGAATTATGAACTGGAAATCTGCAAATGTTCTTAGAGACTGAGGAATTAGCATGACAAGAGACTCTTGGGCTCCTTCGTGCAGCGGGACCTGACATGCAAATGATTTTTTAATTGGGTGAGATAATGTTACAGTGCTTATGCCTGAAAGATTATTTGCTGCCAGAACTCAGCCTGGCTTGCCCTGACTATGAAATTTCAGACATGTTGGTTTGTTTTGTGATTTGTACTAGCTTCCTTGCCTTATAGCAGGAACAACTGCCCTTGCTGATACCCACGGATTTGTCAGGCTGCGTAGCTGCTTTCTCTTCAGGTGCTGCAGAGCAATCTCTGCTTTTCTAGAAGTGTCACTATTCAGAGAGACACTACTTATCACTGCTGTGATAATTTTGGAGTCTCTGGGAAAGTCTAGACAAGAAGTAGTGATTTCCATAGTGAGTACAAATAAGATTTTTCTATAGAACTTTTTTTTTTTTTTTTTTAATTTGTACTCTGAAATGCGCCTGCTTTGGCAGAATGCGTAGGAAATTACTTTCCCGAAGCAGGGTTTCAAGTGGAACAATTAATGTCAGTATGAAGCCTTTTGGTCAAAGAGATTGTGAAATGCGTCTTCCCCAAAATAAGTGTTTTGGGACGATGTTCACTGGAGCCCTGCTTGATTGTGAGAAGAGTTCAGAGCAGAACTGACTCAAGATGTATTTTAGTTTCAGGATGACTTCTTGAAATGCTCTAGCATTCACTGCTATGATCATAGCGTCTGGAAAATGTCTGTGTCTTCCAAGGCTTAGCCAAGAGCTTGTGAACATCTGAGATCATTTGGGTCAGGTCTTTCAAACTGGCTGTGCAAAGGGCTATGACGTGTGTCTGTGTCAGAGTGCTTCCCTGGGGATCCCCATGGACAGGTTCCGCTTGAAAGTGTGGGTTTTGCAGAGGCTGTGGTTTGCAGGAGAATCCTGACCAGGGAGGAGGTGGCAGGATGAAAGCACAAGCCAGAAAGACAAATATTTCTTGTGGTGATGGGTCAAGCCAGAGCATGTCTCTGAGGTTTGTGGACAGAACAGCCAGGTAATGTCCACGTTAACCAGAATCGTTGCCCTTATGCTGCATTTTCTGGTTTGCCCTGCTCTGGGAACTGGAGCTTGGAACAGCCAAAACCAGAACATGCACATTCAACCCCGTAGTAGAGATGTGGGATGGAGACAGGGAATAGTTCTGGTGGTTTAAAAGGGCAGGTGAGCTTTCCTACCTGAGCTGATAAGGAAGCAATTATCTGGTCTGTTGAGACAAACTTTACTATGAACCGTAGTACTGCCTAATGAATGTCTTGTTAGGAAAGGGTTTTTCAGGCTGGAGAGGGGGTGGATGAGATGGCTTCAAAATAATCAACATTTGGTGCAGTCATCTTGGTGATGGGAACCTGAGCTCAAATCCCTATCTTGCCTGTCTTTTTACTAACACTTTTTTAATGCAACTCTCAATTTCATCTTAATGAAAATCTGGAATATTTCTGAAAATGCCCAAATCTGCTTTTCACCTTTATGTTGATTATATGGATTCTGCTAGAGCTGTTGGGCCTTAAAAGCTGTTAACCCCACGAGGGCTGATGATGTGAGACCCACACCTTTGCAGAAAACCTGTGGATTCTCATGTCCACGGGGTAGGTGTTACGTTGTGGGACTTAGGGACACAAGGATCTCTGGAAAAGGATTGTTGGTGAGCGTCAGCTTGGGGCTGGAGCTGGTGAAGCCTGCTGAGCTCCCAGCAGCTGGCTGTGCCGGGAAGCAGTAGTTGTTGGCTTGCTGCGTACCCCTGCTGCTCTCTCCATACCCCACAACAGTGCCAAAGACATGAGGATGTTATGAAAGGTGCTAATGTTTTGCTTGAGCGTTTTGTTTTCTAGGGGATGAGGCGGAAATCCAAACAGTCAGAGCACACACTGTGATCCTCTAATTGGCAGAGGAGTTCTGGCAGGATCACGCTGACATGATTGCTGCTCGTATCGCTGCTGAAAATGCAGGGAAACCTCTGTTCCTCCAGTCAGCTCTTGCTGTGTGAATGTGGCCAAAAATAGTAAGGAAACATCATACCCTTCCAGTTCCCTGAGAGGGTGTTGAACTAGTTTGTGTAACAAAGTTATTCTAATGCTCTCTGGAGTTTTCCGTATGGAGACAGATGCAGTCATTCTCAGACTCCCTCATTTTTCCTGCTTTGTGGTTGAAATGGAGATGCAGAAAACACGGTGATTTGTTCTAACCGTTTCAGTGCCTACGTTCCCAGGCCCTGCTGAATCATCTGAACTTGTGCCTGGGCATAATCACTCACTGTCAGCTGCATCCTGGGATCAGAGTAGCATGGCTGGTGCCCAGGATATTTTGCTAAGGTCTACAAAACTGGTAGCACTTTTCTGGGAGTCCAAGTGTAAGCATAACAAAACTTAAAGGCTGGTAGATTTTTGTGGGTTTTTTTTCCTGGTTAGTCCATGGGATCTAAAATCTCAGTCACTGCAAAGAGGAAAAGGTTTGCTAGTGTTTTTTGGGGGATTTTCCTGGATCTGGGAGCACTGGAAGCCTAGCAATAAAACTTAGTGACCTGCTGGATGTTTGGCTCCAGACAGCAGGCTACACATGCACGTGTATGATCCAGAGCGATGCATTAGCCTGCTGCTACTTTTCTACCCCTCATTGCTCTTCTGGGGAGCTGATTGTCCCATCCAAAGCAGGGGTGACACTTGCTGGTGTCCCAGTGACACTGAGACTTTGGGGGAAAACTAAGATGGGTCCCGGTGTGTGCAGTGCTGCCAAATGACGGCCTTGCTTGCTGCCAGCAGTGCTCCCGTTTGCAGTGACAGCTTGTTCTACTTGCCACTTTCCTGACTTTCCATTTAAATGCTGCTCTGAGTCTGTAACACTCTGTGCTCACTGTTTGCCTTGGGAAGTGGCGTTGCGGTTCCCATGAGCTCCTCCCTCGTCAGCCCTGTGCTATAATTACTGATGTTCCTGAAACTGGATCCTTCCACGTGTCCTGCTCAGGTTCAGGAGGACAAGGGGTCCATAAGCAAACCGAGTGCCCTGGAGTAAAGCGCGAGAAGACTTCAGGAGGTTTGAAAGCATCAGCTTACAGTGGTTCAGTGGGTTCTCTGAGCCGCCAACCTCCTCACCTTTGGGATGGTAAAGGAAAGGGGAATAAGTCCCAGATGGCTTCTCTGGCACTTCCAGAGAAGAAGCAGGGATGGGAAAGCTGACACTTGTGGACCAGCAGCAGAGGCTGCTGGAGGAGCACAAATAGGAGATGTCAGGCTGGGCAGTGGGTCCCTACAAGGAGACAGGAGGAAGCCTATGGGTTCAAAGTCCCCTATGGACACTTCACCATCTCTGCGGCCCCATACAAGCTTTTCTGTTCCTCTCTCAGCAGTGTGGGTGCTGGGTTTGCAGCCGTGTTCCCAAAGCATTGCCACAGCTTCACAGCCACCTCTCTTCTGCCCTGGGGTGCAGTGGGGATGATCCTCTCTCCTTACCAGACTTAATGATCTTCTCAAATAGCAACACTTCTGTGCCGTTTCCAGCTCTGAGAAGCCCTGGTGGTGTCACCTTTCTGGTACTTGCTTCTTTCCTGGCTGACGTCCTCATTCCAGCGGTTCAGACCCACATGCCCTTCCTGACCCTGGGTGCTCTGGGCTGTCCTGAGTTGACAGCAAAACAGAAATATCGGTCAGCAATTGCCAGGATGAG
Source organism: Aramus guarauna (assembly GCA_013400195.1). NCBI lineage: Eukaryota > Metazoa > Chordata > Aves > Gruiformes > Aramidae > Aramus > Aramus guarauna. The sequence continues at coordinate 980,986 of VXBL01003098.1, forward strand.
ACGTGCCGGTTTATTTGCTGAAAGTAATCCTGGAAAAGCTTCCTATAGGAACGTACATGGGAGAAGATGATCACGAGCAGTGCGGTGTGCTGACCCGGGGCGGCCAGACTTGCGAGCGTGACTGCAAACAGGTGTCAAAATCCATAATACGGGAATAAACAATGACACTTGGCACTGATGTATTCCTCTGCACTTCCAAAACATGCCGTCTCTGTGAGCTAATGCAGCGAGGAAGGGATCAGGAAGGAAGCACTGTAAAAGTCCTGGGTTTGGGGTTTTTTTGGGCTGTTTTGTTTTGGGGGTTTTTTTGATGATAAGGAAATGAATGTATGGGGGTTGACAGGATTTGCTGAAGGTCATGAAGCAGGACTTTGGATGAGAGATAATGACTGCTCAGCTCTTCGCTGCCTGCCCTGCTGTTTCTGCAAAAGGCAGCTGCAGAGCCTGGCTCATTGGAGGCTGAAGAGGGCAGGGAGTCCCTTGGCTGGAAAGGTTTGTAGGGATGATTCCTAAAGAAGTTTTAACCCTTTCCCAGTATCTGCTACCTCAAGATTTTGCAGCACATCTGATGTGTGCTTAGAGCCTCTGGAGCCAGGGATGGCTGCAGCTCCTGGAGGATGAATTGAAAGAGAAGAGCAGCCTGGCAGACTCTGCTTTTGCATGTGGTTGTGAATTCATTGCCCAAAGTCTGCTTTACTTCTGTTTCTGTGATACCTCTTAGTCTCTGAAGAAACCCAGCACAAGTGAAAGAGCAGGAAGTTCCTTTTGGTGCAAAATACTGTGGCCTGTTTTTGGGGATAGCATCAATTGTGGTACGAAAAGAGAAGAATCCGGCAAGTTTTGTAACATTTTTAACTTTTTTTTTTATTATTCCCCTTAGTGTCCAGGAAGTGGGTGAGTTAAAACATGCAGTAGATGTGTGATTCATTTTGGCAAACCTGGCTGCTCAAGGCAAGCAAGGGAATCTCCTGCACCCTCTGTCACATGTTCCTGAGTAATTAGCAGCAAGAGGTAATAGCAGCTCTGGCAGCATCCTGCTGCTTAGTCAGCTGAGCTCATACTTGGTGAAAAGCAAATAGCCAGCCTTGGAAAGAAGATCACGGGATGGGACTGAGACACGGTACAATGTCTGAGCAGATGCTTTGAGGGGAAAATCTGGCCCTGAGTGTCCATGCTGGCCAGGACTGCATGGAAGGGCTTTCTTGCTAGCTCGAGTAGTTTATTTCTGCATGTAGCCTGCCTTGCAGCCAAGACTTTGAGTAAGAGAGGAAGCACTTAGGTAGTAAGTGCTGCTGAGAGCTCATTAGTTAATGAGCGGGTGTGTTGATCGTTCAGGAACAAAACCAAACATGTTTTCAATGTTTCTCCTGTTTTGTGCATTTGGTTACCTTTTCTGTATTGCAGCATCTGCTTAGCTCTTACTTGGCTTTTATTAGTAGTAGCTGACATGGAGGAGGAGGAACAGAAACTGGTACTTGATCAGCAGATATCGGAAACAGTGACAAAACTCAAGGGACGTCTGCAAATGATGGCCAACAAGTGACAACCACTTTTTTTTATGGATTCAGTTGAGGTTTCGTTTGCGGATTCACAAAGCGCTGCTGTACAAAGGGCTGAGTTCTCATCTCACCCCTTCCAAAAGGATTAATTTCTGTTGACTGTGAATTTGACTAATATTTTTGTCCAGAGGAATAAAAACACAAGCCAGAAGTGCTCCCACAGTAAATTGGTTTCCTTTCGCAATTCCTGGTGACCTCTTTTACAGCAATTTGAACAACAGCTTTGAGTCTATCAACTCTATGATGGCCTTTGGGAGGTTTGGACCATTTTTGGGGACATTGCTTTGCCTGGAAACTCCTGTCTTCCAGAGAAGGATATTGTGTAGTGACATTCCAGACTACAGTAAGGACTTGGTCAATCCCATCTGGATAAATATATTAGAAACAAATGTATGTTCTCCTGGAGGGAAATGGGGGTGGGTGTCCTCTCTCCACCCCCGGAGCGTGCTGAAATTACCTCTTGTTTGAGCTCACCACCAGTGAAACTACACCTGGTTTAAAGATGAGGGCCTTCTAATTACGAGCACTTCCTTGCTCTTACTTTGTGGCTGTCTGGCTGCCAGCGCCTGGGTGTCTGTGTTGAAATGCACGTCCCCTACTTGTGACGCTTCGCAGGACTTGAATACTGGTGAGAAGCTGGAATTTTGTCCATCACATTGCCTCGCCACCCCTGCTGCACATGGGCCTCAGGGAAACAGGCACTTCTTCGCCAGTTTGTCAGCTTCTGCTTCTCTGAGCTTGGCTCCAAGGTTTACATGCTAATCATCGGTGAGGAGCTGTCGGGCCAAAAGGATATAAGCTGCAAGTTGATGAACTGGAGGCTTGGGTCTTGATCGGCTCCGGAGAAGTACTGCCTTCTTGTAGGTGTGAAGATTTGTCTCCTTTTAATTTTTATTCCCCTTTTATTTTTTTTCCCTTCCTCTTGTTGTGCCATGTCTGTCTCTCCATTCCCGCCATATGGTTTAATTTGGCATAGATGCCAGCTCCTCCTTCTAGTAAAGATAAACCCGTTGCCCACACTGTTTGCAGCGTGGGAGCAGGGCAACCAGCAGGCATCTGCCCAAGCCCAGAGCCAGCAAACAAACCCACCCTCCACTGGCTGCAGGCTGCTTTCTCAGCCAGGGTTGTCAAAGCTCCTTGGAATGGGGATTGAGGCAAGGGCAGAGCAAATCATAAGACACAGGCCCACTTGCTCATTCCCATCCCATGGGAAGAGGATGGGAAACAGCTTTGCTGGATTCTGAGAAGCTTGGGAAGGAATTCACGGTCCTTATCCTTGTTTCTGTCCTCTTTCCATCACTGCCCCATGACAGCTGCTGAATGGAAAAAGGGGGCGGCTACGCTGGGCAGGAATCTCTGCCCTTCTCCCTGCAGCTCGAAGGTTGTGCACTGTTCTCGGGCAGGTGGCTTTTTAGCCAAGGGAAGGAGACCATGTTATCTCTCTTCTGCCTGCTCAGCAGCTGGATGTGGAGGCACTGTGCAGATGGGGGGGTCTTGGAGTTGAGAAAGGCCTTTTGGCCATCCTCTGCCATCCAGGCAGCCATCCCACAAAGATGCAGGGCTGTGACAACCCTGCCAATGGCCATGCTGGCAGGACAGATCCCCCCCTCATGCTCAGAGGGTCAGAGCTCAGAAGAACCTCTGGGGAGCTCCATCTTCTCTGGATGCCCCACTCCGAACTGCAGAGCTCGCAGGGGTTCATGTGTGAGACCTTGGCAGATCTCTGCTGTCTCTGCATACAGTTGGTTTTGGCTGCCAAGCCGCTTGCCTCTGGCCCAGAGGGGAGGGCTGGGGGTCCCATCTCACCAGGGGCCCTGCAGAGCAGGCTCGCTCCGCACTGGGGTGCGCAGGCATGGCCCCTGCCCTGCCTTTCATCCAGGCAGCAGCTGCCTTGGCCTTTCATCTGCCGAAGGCAGGGGGTGCAGCCTCCCATGTGAAATCAATCCCTTTTTCCCCTTCCTCTCCCTCTATCTCTGTTGTTTAGAAAACAGGGGAAGGACTAAGGGAAAGGCAGGTGTGCAAACAGCTCTCGCAGCCTTCCTCTGCGCAGGCCCCTGTACTCTTGGCCTGCAAGGAGATGTTAAAACAATACATTCAGAGCTTTCTGGTAAAAGTTTTTCTCTCTCTGGCTCTCCAGCCACTCTCAAAGGGTGGGATCCAAATCCTTATCCTTCCCGTAATGCCTGCATGCATGTGGGGAGCCTTTGCTGGAGCCCGGTGTTGCTGTGCTGTCTGAGCATCTCGCCCTCTGCTTTCCCTCTTCTCAGGGCTGCACATCCCTCTGTTACCGGACTGACTCTGAGCACAGTTTTAAGGTTGCTTTGGTGGGTTTTGGGGAATGATCTGCATGTCACAAGCTCATTGCCATCCTGGGAGCGCATGGCCCTGAGTAGACTCAGCGGATGGAGGATGGAGAGATGCAGCTGGAGGAATATGCCCACGTTATTCCAACAGCAAAGCACCATGAAGCTGCTGGGGCAAAGCAGAGGGGCACATCTGCACTGGGTTTAATGCAAGTGGCTTGTGCTGGGTGCCAGAGACAAAGTAGAGCTAATAAGAAGCTCATTAAGCTGCTGCTGGATGTATTTTCCACCGTATGTTAGTTTCTCCTGCCACAAGCTTCCCCCACTAACTGCTGTTCCAGGCAAAAGCGTTTTCCTGATGTTTGTACATTTATTTATGTATAGGCTTCAAAATGACTGAGCTCGTTACCCTCCATCTCCAATGAACAGGTTTTCCTGCCCGTGTGCTGTGTCTCACCACACGGGATGTGTGAGAGGAGGCCAAGGATAACACAGCCCTTGAATGGTCCCTTAGTGCTCTTGCGGAGGCACGGGAAGGGAGCGCTCTGCCCTTGTCTAAGCACTCCTTTGCCTGCTCCTGCTGTAAAGGAGAGCAGGGCAGCCATGCTGGCTAGTTGCCTCTAACATACCTCTCCTTGAAACAGAGCCATCTGTCCTACAGTCTGAATTCATTTTTTCCCTGGAGGGGAAAAGCAAAGCCCCTCATCTTCAGGAGACCTAGACTGTGGTGCAGCACCTGGGGGGTGACTTGGGTCCTGGCTTTGCGATATGTTTGCCTTCAATCTCCTGCTTGCGAGCTTTTTCCTCTCCCTCAGCTGCTTGGTCGGTCTTGCAGGGAGCTCTGACCTTGCTCAGTGCTGATGGCTTCCCAGCAAGTCCAAAGAGCTGTCTGGAGCTCAAGTTCAAAGTGTTGGGCGTGAGGGTCTGTTGCAGGAGGGAAAATGAGCCCAGGGTTCACTGCTGCCCTCTCCCAGCAATCCTTGTGCTGTGGCACGGGCTTGGGCATGGCCTGCAGACCATCTATTGCTTGGGGGGTTGCCTTTGTACAAGTCCCCTGCAAGCAGCTCACTCATTTCACTCTGGTGTGGGCTTGAAGATGCTGCATCAGTTCAACTTGTGCCTGCAAATTGAGGCTTTCCTGGTGGAAGCTGGAGTTCAGTGGCTTTTCTGATGGCTATTTCTCTACTTAAAAATAGCTCATTAAGGAAGTGGATGCAACTCTACATAGATGGGGGTTGAGATATTAATTACTCAAGCAAGAGTCAGTTTGGGAATCAAGATCTGGAGGTAAACGAGCGCAGGGATGTTGCAGTGTGAGCTGGACACTTGGGCGAGATCTGGCATGGTTAGGAGAGAGGTGGGAAGGGCTCTGCAATGGTCATGGTACCGACGAGGCATTGCTTGCACGGCTTGAGTTTTTTGTGGGCTGTTTGGGATGGACTAAGGCAAACAAGGAGCGGAAGCGCGCCAGGGGAGGACGGTGCCGTTCCTCCCACAGGAAACCCAGGATTAAGACACTAGCTGGATTGTGCAGCCGTTGCGATCACGCTGTTGGATCCCATGGCTAAGCACAGCCCAGCAGCTGCGCGGACCAACAGCAACACATTCAACCCAGCAGCTCTTGGCAGAAGAGCTGGGGCCCATTACAACACGATGAGTGAAAATAAACACAAGCACTGTAAGTGGCAGTGCTGTAACGGGAAGGAGCACGAGTGCAGGGGCTGGTAGGAAGCCATCAGTCTTGCAGATGGCTGGCACGGGCTGGGGGCTTTCAGCCACCACCTGCTGCTGCACCAGACTTTGCTCCCCCAGCATCTCCCACCTGTGGGCATGGAGCCACGGTGCCCTGATTAGCCATTGCCCTCACCCCAAGCTCTGCCTTGGCTGGTTGGGCATGGAGGGTGAAGCTGGCGCTACCTTAGTCTTCCTGGTGGGGTTGGCTCTGTCAAACCCTGGCCTTGGCTACCACCGTGACATCCCAGGGCGCTTGCTGCTCTGGGGGATGTTGTCTGGGGCAGCGGTTCTGCTATGTGACTTGCAAGCTGGGGAGCCCAGGTCCCTGGGTGGCGTCTTGGCTGGTTTGTGGTCTGGGCTTTGTCTCCTGGGCTTTAAATAAAATTCCACTGAGGTTTTGCTTCCTTGAGTCCTTCAGAGTTTTTATACCAGAGTGCAAAGTGATCTTTAAAAGGACCCATGTTCTGCTTGTCTCCCTTGATAAGGAGAGAAAGCAGAGCAGGACTAGCGTGGTTACTCTCTGTGTTCAGAGCTGACACCGTGCATTTCTCCCTCTGTCCCGCAGGCTAGCAGGAACAGCCTGGTAGGGTCCATCTCGGATAGACGCGGATGATGCCAGAGCTATGACAGGGATTGCAGTCTTGGCACTGAGGGGTGATCAATTATGGAACAACTACAGGAGGAAGTACCTGAGGTCAGGGAAGAGGAGGAGGAAGAGGAAGAGGCAGTGATGGTGGCAAGTGGAGCCTCAGACCCAAGTGGAGGACCAGAAAGCTCACTGCCTTCGAGCAGCTACACAGGTGAGTGGAGCTGTGGGAGCTCGTCTGTCCCTGGAGCATGCAGGCATCCGTGTCCTCTGGGCAGCATGTGGAGCTGCAAGGACCTGCCCATGAATGGAGTCTGGCTTGTTTTAATCTCTTCCCTCTGTGAAATAATGCATCAAGAGCCAGATTATGGAGAGGCTTATTTCTTCCTCTGTGGTAACTGCACAGGTGTTGGCAGCGGGTTGGGAGATGGAAATTAAAAGGACAGGCAGGTAACATTGTGCCCCAGATGAGGAGGACTCCTAGGGTGCCTGAGAACACTTCCCTGGCTGCTTCTTGAAGCCCTCGGTACAAAGTGATTGTAGGAGCTGGAGGAGAAGGTTTATCACTGCTGAAGAGCCTCCTCCAGAGCCCCATGGGTTCCAGCTGGGCAGCCCTGTGCCAGCTGCCTGCCAACTGGTGATTATAAAATTTGCTGTTTGGGTTTCATTGCCTAAACATGAATGCCAGAGGGAAGAAATCAGCATTGATGTGGAGTCTCTCAGCTGCTGGCACACTAGAGTCACCCTTGGCTCTGTGCATGGCATCTGCCTGCAGCCAGTGCCTGATCTCAGAGGTTAACTGCCCAATGCAATGCCAGTGGTAGGCTGGATAGTGCTGGAAATCCCTCGTCAGTCCCATGGCTGAAGGAGTCAGATGCTGGGCTTGCTACTACTACACGAAAGGACATTATCCCTTTGTGTGTTTGCAGACCTTTCGCAGAGCTCCTCTCCCTCCCTGTCGGACCAATTGCAGGTGGGCTGCGAGGAAGCAGCCTTGGGAGCACTGAACGTGGAGTGCAGGGTCTGTGGAGACAAAGCCTCGGGGTTTCACTACGGCGTGCATGCCTGTGAGGGCTGCAAGGTACGTACACCCTGGGGAGGGCTGGGTTCAGTGATGCCAAGCAGAGATTAGACATCAGGGAGCACGCCATCTCTTCAGACAAGCAGGATTACAGCAAAGCAGGGATGCAGGATTGAGCGATTCTTAAAAAAATCATTTGCAGCCTCTCTGGAGAGTGTGGAGAGTAGAGGCAGGCACACAAATACTGTCCTGGGGGAGGCAGCTGACATGCATATGGACTGAATCTTGCCCCGTCATGCTTTACTTTGTAAGGCAAATCTGTCTATCCCCACAGGGACCCTGGCTTTGCTTTTAAAGATGCTTTCTGTGCTGCGGATCAGCAGTGAGCTTTGTGTTTATCCCCCTGGGATCACTGGCTGCAGCTTGGATGTGACTCTGAAATTCTTTCCCCCACAGCAGATGCCAGCAGGTCTGCATTAGCAGCCCAGGTCCTGCCAGGCATTCCTGCAGGCTGGGGCCGGCCGGCATCTTGTTCCTCCATCCCTCCCTGCTGGCTGCCTGCAGTATCACACACACGGTATCTGGCATCGGACGGTGGGCTGCCCTCCACAGTTCCTCCTCTGCAGCTCCCTTCTCCCACCACACAACTTGTCCTTGGGGCAGAGGCTCTGCTTGTGTCCAAGAGAGCCAGGGCTCATCCTCCCTACCAAGCTGAACCTCCATGAGGCTTCTGGGGATAATAAACCCACCTGTTCCCAAACCAGAGGTGCTAACAGTGCTGCTGTTCCTTTGTTCCCCTGCTCTGCATCCCCCTCCATGCCCCCTGTGTGCAGGGTTTCTTCCGCCGGACGATCCGCATGAAGCTGGAGTACGAGAAGTGCGAGCGGAGCTGCAAGATTCAGAAGAAGAATCGGAACAAGTGCCAGTACTGCCGCTTCCAGAAATGCCTCTCGCTGGGCATGTCACATAATGGTGAGTGTCACAGGCCTAGGCAGCTGGGTGCTGTGGGATCATCTGCCCTTCTGTGAAGGGTTCGCATGGGGAGGCTGTAGGTAGCTTCCTTTATCCCATGGTGCTCTTCTTGCTAGGGAAACATCTTTCAAACCCAGTGGTTTGGGCCTTTGACTCTTCATCGCCGCCTTCTGCATGAGAAGGGGCTGTTCATTCCCACCATGCAGGCTGCCTGTTGGCACATGGCTGTCCCTTACAGGTTGACCCAGCAGAAACTGGACACACAGATTGCTCTTCTGTGCTGGGATTTTTAAACTTCAGGTGTAACTGTCTTGTTCCTGGCCAAGCCACAGTGTTTATGGGCGAATTGGGGCTTGTGCGACAGCCCAGAGGACTGGGGATGGGAGCTTAGCATGAGGTTGTGCTGGTGAGAGTAGCAGTAATGGCTGGTTCATAAAGGTGTTCGTGCTGGAGGAGCTGCAGCCCTGGAGGAGCATCATGTTGTGTAGCTGCAGGCGTTCACCAGCTGACCTCTGTCTGCAGTGGCAGAGCAGAGTGCTGCCTCTCTGGACATGTCTCTAGGGGTCATACCCAGTGTCCTGACCCAATACTTTTTTTCTCCCCACAGCAATCCGCTTCGGCCGCATGCCGGAGGCAGAGAAGAGGAAGCTGGTGGCAGGGCTGACGGCAAGTGAGATCAGCTCCCAGAACCCGCAGGTGGCCGACCTGAAAGCTTTCTCCAAGCACATCTACAACGCCTACCTGAAAAACTTCAACATGACCAAAAAGAAGGCGAGAGGTATCTTGACCGGGAAGGCCAGCAGCACCCCAGTAAGTTCCCTCCCCAGGGCAGGTGGGGTTGGCCATGAAAAAAGATGGGAGGCTGTTTTCTGGGAGATGCTGTACATCTCCCTCCTGCTGGAACTGTTTCACATGCACCAGTTCCCAGCTGCAGCCGGGTGGGCTCTACACAACCTACCCATTGCTGTGAAAATTCCTATTGCTCTGCGGACTTGTGCTGTTGTGCGTGGATGCAGATTGCCCAGGCACTGTCAGCTCTAGTAGAGAAAGAAGAGCAAAGGGACAGGCAGACAAATGCAAGTGTCCTTGGCAGAGCAGGTATCCGGAAGTCCCTGCAGCAGGTTCCTAACTGCTTGCTTCTTTTTCAAGCAGCCTTTTGTGATCCACGACATGGACACCTTGTGGCAGGCAGAAAAAGGGCTGGTCTGGAAACAGCTAGTGAACGGCATTCCCCCTTACAAGGAGATTGGGGTGCACGTCTTCTACCGCTGCCAGTGCACCACGGTGGAGACTGTGCGGGAGCTCACCGAGTTCGCCAAGAGCATCCCCAGCTTCATAGACCTCTACTTGAATGACCAAGTGACTCTGCTGAAGTACGGGGTGCACGAGGCCATCTTCGCCATGCTGGCCTCTATCATGAACAAGGATGGGCTGTTGGTGGCCAACGGGAATGGCTTCGTGACCCGCGAGTTCCTGCGTAGCCTGCGCAAACCCTTCAGTGAGATCATGGAGCCCAAATTTGAGTTTGCTGTGAAATTCAATGCGCTGGAGCTGGATGACAGTGACCTGTCTCTGTTTGTGGCTGCCATTATCCTGTGCGGAGGTGAGCAGGCACTCTTGGCCGTGTGAGGGTCGGGAAGTCCTCCCGTACTTTGTTTGAGTCTGGGCTGGGAGAGCTGAGCTGCAGCTGGCTCTGCGATCAGCCAGGGGTCTCTTAGGGGGACAAGAGAAGAACTGAACAGTTCCAAAACCAAAGCTTCTCTGTGGCGGTGACGCCTAGCAAGCTTGGACCAAGAACAAGGAGCATAGAAGTGGCATCTCCTCCTCGTATGCTGATATGGGAATGTTGTCCAAGGGCGCGTTTCTTCCCTTGTCTAGTTGATGAGGTTGGAGTCACGAGTGGGTGGGTTACAGTCCCCGTCTCCCTTTCCCCAGGAGGAGCATGTGCTTTGGAGGGCTACACCATAACACTACAGCTACCATGCTTCCTCTCCACAGACCGTCCTGGCCTGATGAACGTGAAGCAGGTGGAGGAGATCCAAGACAACATCCTGCGAGCGTTGGAGTTTCACCTGCAGTCCAACCACCCGGATGCCCAGTACCTCTTCCCCAAGCTGCTGCAGAAGATGGCCGACCTGCGGCAGCTGGTGACGGAGCATGCTCAGCTGGTGCAGAAGATCAAGAAGACTGAGACAGAGACATCTCTGCACCCGCTTCTGCAGGAGATCTACAAGGACATGTACTAAGGATCTGGTATTTATAAGAATGAAGCCATGGATTCCCAGCAAGACTCTTTGTACAGAAACAAAGAAAACCTTTCCCCATGTCTTCCATTTCTTCTACTGGAAACTCTTTTCTATGTGGCCCTGACATATGGTACATAGGGCAAGACGTCGTAAGATTTTGCAGCCACCACCTGCTAGGCCAGTGCTTCTGTTAACACACACTAACAAATTTACAAAGGCAAATCATAAGCTACTGTTTCCGTTACTACTGCCCAGCTCTTCAGCTGCTCCCCGGGGCCTCCGGAGCAGCCAGACAGTTTACATAGCCTAGACGGTGGGGTTCCTGCGGCAGCCTGGGAATGGTGCGGGATGCTCTGGTCATTAGGAGACCCGAGCACAGTGCGGGTATCCAGCGGGGCCAGCAGCAGCACTTACAGTGTATATTTTCTTTTTTGTATTGCACTCCAAAGTTGTAGTCCTGAGCCGTGAAGTCTAGGACAGGGTAAAGAAAGGAAGTTTCTCTCTTTCCCAAAGAACAGCCGGAGTATTTGAAGACAGGTAGGGCTGTCCTAGCAGAGATCCCCCTGACTGTGTGGCTTACTCCTGTTTCCCAGAGGGATGGTGTGATCTCTGCCTTCCCCTGAGTGCCATATGGGAGCCCCTTGCTCCTGAAACCCCCCTTTCAGAGGGACCCTGCCCCTTGGCACCTCAGGATGAGAGATGGAGGGATGGAGAGGTGGGAGGGAAGGAGGCTGACTCATAAATTCACCTTCATAGCAGAGGCCAGAATCTGTGTCCTTCCCTGGGCACAGACATGAGTTGCCAGAAAGGTCTGTGCAGGGCCAGGGGCAGGCCTGGGACTGGTCAGGGTTTAGGCAGCAGGGCTTGCGGCTTCTCCTGCAGCTCCCTTCGCAAGCCCCAGGAGGTTCAGCGGGATTTGCAGGGCGGCGCGGGCAGCAGAGGCTCCCCAGCAGCATGGCTCCTGTGAGCATCGGAACAGTCCAGCAACACCAGCAAGGAGAAAGCCATGGCCAGCCCACAGTGCTCAGATGCTGAAAGGGTATTGACTTGTCTGTTAACTGCCCTGCCTCAGTTTTCCCTCTGTCAAAATGAGCTGGATTGTCACCTGCTCTCTGATCGGAGGGGAAGCACGAGGATTAATACATTGGTTGCAAAGAGCTTTACAGCTGTAAAACATAGTATAAATGCCAAGTACTTATAAAAGGGAAGGGAGAAGGTGGGATGCTCAGAATGAGCAGGAGATTCCTGGCGAGCACGGCTGGGTGGGGGAAGCTACCCAGCCCTCCTCTGCCACCATCCAGTGTGGGGACATCCCCAGGCCCCGGGGTCTGCCTAAACCCAGAGCTGGTCTGGGACAAGACCCCTGCATAGGGGGCTGTGTCACCTGGGCTCTGGAAGAGAGGATGGACCCAGGAAGGGTTCGGTCCCCCCTCAGGATGTTGGTGTCCGACCTAAGAAGCAGCACTTACCCATCTGCAGCTCGTGGTCCCGTGTGTCCTGAGCAGCCTTATTAAAATTCTGCTATTCCCAAGGATGGGTTGTGGGAGCAAATTAGTCGGTTTTGTTTTATGTTCCTCCTCTTCAGGGTAGCAGATTTCCCTGGTGCAATAATTCCTTTAAAACCCAAAGGGGAAGAGCGCTGGACTTCTGCTCCATGTCACAGGGCTGGCTGGTCCCAAACCTGCCCCTGCTACTGCCCTCTGGCTCCTTGCCGTGCCTCAGTTTCCCTGCCCTCTGCCCGCCCAGCCCCTTCCCCTCCCTACCTCGCAGGGGTGTTACGAACTACCATTTCTAAAGCACTTTGAAGCCCTCTTGGGGAAGGCACGGAGACGTATGTGTGCTGGATGGACCCCAGGGGATTTGTCCTTCCCAATGGCATCCCCACCATGGCTGGCATGTGGGACTCGACTGCTCATCACCTGGGGAACTTTTTGCTCTTCCCTCCTCAACAGTGTAACAACCCTCAAACTGAAATGTATATTTTTGCTAGAAGTACAAACCTCTAAGTGTTTTTAATAATATAAATAGTGTCCACAAACTGACTTGACTTTAAATAAATCTGAACTAAATATTTAAGACCCTTTTAGTGTCCAGCCTTTCTTTATGGGATTTCTCTCAGCCCCTGGGGGCTGTCTGTGGGAGGGTTTCCAGCGGAGGAAATGGGATTTGCTGTGATTTGCCACTATTCCCAGGTCTCCGTGATTCCCAGGTCTTGTATCTGCTGTGGTTTTCCTGCCTGCATTTGCCACCAAAGCTAAAGGCAGCAAGAGCTGGTCATGAGCAGGGTCCCAGCCTCAGAGCGGAGCACTCCCTGCCCCAAGCCTTCGCCATGGCCCTTGCTGCGGGGCGAAGCTGGGCAGTAGGTTGAACTTGGCCATAGCCGCCCCAAGATGGGCAAGGATGCACTCAGGGACAGCCCGGCCGTGCGCTGGCACCAGGCTCTGCTCCTGGCCAGGTCTGAACACCCCAGAGTTTGTGGGGTGCAGCTGCAGCCCCCCCTGTCTTCCCTCTCCCCCCTGTGTTCGCCCAGGGGAAGCCGCACCACTGCCCCCAGCCTTTCTCCCGCAGCCGGGGGCACAGAGAGCCCTGGGGGTCCCGGCCGGGTGGGGGAGCGGCAGGGCGGGGGTTAAGCCGCTGTGCCCGCGGGCAGGGGACGGTCACCTGGGTGGGCACCGGATGCGCCCACCGGCCCCTCCAAGGCCATAAATAGCCCTGCGAGGTCGCTCAACCCTCTTGCCTGCCAGGGAGGAGATGGAGCTGGGCTCGCTGGTGCCGTCTGGGATGTTAGGGGCCCGGGGGGGCTGTCTGAGACCCCTGTGCAGGTAGGGCTTGGAGGGGTGGGGCGGCTGGGAGCAGCTTTTGGGGGAGATGGGCTGCGAACCCCTCGCTGTGGGGGCAGAGAATGGTTTGCGATACCCTTGAACCCCACCACGTGTCGTGTCCGTGTCCCCCCCCCGCCCGTTTCCCCTGGAGGGGTGAGGGGCTGGAGGGAACGGAGCTTGTCCGTCCGGCTGCCCCCCCTCCGGAGCTCGGGGTCCCCGGCAGCACCCCGGGCAGACACCCCCTCCCTGCTAGCCCTAAGCTGGGAGCTCCTGCCCCTTTCCGTGCCCCCAAGGGAGGCGGGGGCTCCCCCAGCACTCTGTACCCCAGGCTCGTCTCCGTGCTCTCCCAGTCCCGGGGAGAGCCCCCAGCTCCCCCCTCGGCCGGCCCAGCCCCGGGCTTCGTTTGCTTTGCAATTAGCCGAGAGATAAGGCGGGATGGGGCAGGGAAAGCCCCGGCTCTCCTGAGCCCTGACACCGGCCTGGGGGCTCTGGAAATACAGCCCCATCCAGGCAAAGCTGGTACCGGGCAGGGGGGGAGGTGGCTGAGAGGGGCCTGACCCTGGCCATGCGGTTTCTCCGGGTGGCAGGAATTTTGCCCTTGGATCCTGTCGATGGGGCCAGAGCTGCCGCTTCTTGCACGATAGAAAGTCAGCCCAGATCTGCAGGTACTTCCAGAGCGGGTTTTGCAGCTATGGAGAGCGGTGCAGGTAAGGGGCAGCAAGGAGGAGGCCTGATGCCATGAGGATGGGCTGGGAGCCAGGAGGTGTCATGCGGAGCTGACGAGATACTCTGTCTTTCTGTCCCTGGGCTCCTCCAGCTACCAGCACATTCAAGAGGAGCCGATGCCTGTGGGGACCCACTACTGCCCCGTGCCCTCTGGCCACTGGGGCTCAGAGCCCAGCAGTGTGCCTGCAGCAGTGGCCCAGGGCTGGGGGAGAGCCCACTGCAGCTCAGCCCACTCTGTTCCCAGCGTGATGCGCATAGCCTTCAAGTTCCCAGGTGTGGAGGTTGAGGAGGAAGAGAAAGACAAGGAAAACATCCCAGTATCTGATAACGTCCCCTGTGGGGCCATCGGTGGAGAATTTGTCCCCACAGAAACTCGAGGTGCCTCAGGTAGGTGCTAGGGTGCCCAGGGACCAGCGGGGGTGAGAATACCAGGGTGGTCATGGTGCTGTGCATGTGTCTGTCCTTGACCCAAATCCTTACTAGCTGGGACTGTGGAAAGCTCTCCTAGCAGCTTTTTTCTGGTAGGGACCTTAACTGCTAAGCCTGTGCCCTCCAAGGAGCCAGCCTGCCTCTTTGATGGGGTGGGATGTGCTTTTTCCCCTTTAAGAGCTCTCCTGCCTGCAGGCTCCGAACTACGAAGGCTGGGACTGGATCCAAATTCTCCTGACCCCAGAGAGGCGGCAGTGGAGACAGCAACATGGACTGACCTTGCAGAGGTGGGCTTGAGGGTCTTCTGCAGCCAGGCCATCCCCATCACCCCATGTCAGTCCCCTAGGCTGGGGCAGTGATGGAGCCAGGGGGTTGCAATGCTGTGCTGCTCTGTTTGCAGGTCCTTACGGAGCCGGGTGCTGCGACCATCCCAGTCTCCATCATGGCGCTGAGGGCCCGGAGCAAGGCCATGGTGTGCGGCATCTGCATGGACCGGGTGTATGAGAAGCCGCTGCCAGAGGAGCGGCTCTTTGGGATCCTCCCAAACTGCAGCCACACATATTGCGTGGGCTGCATCCGCAAGTGGCGTCGCAGCCGGGACTTCCAGAGCACAGTCATCAAGTGAGTGGGGATGGGGACATGGCAGGGTGGTCAGTGGCACCCCTTCTGCTCCCTGAAATCCTTCCTTGGGTTTAGCAATGTGGCTTTCCTTTGGGAACAAGGACTTGGGAGCTGTGATGGGGATGCTGGATGAGGCTGTAGCAATGGGACCACCCAGCATGGGTGCTGAACCCGTGCTCCCTGCTTCTTTTTCGGGAGACCCATCTGCACCCATTGCCTTCACCCAGGGCCTGCCCCGAGTGCCGAGTCACCTCCAGTTACTACATCCCCCACAAATACTGGGTCTCAGATGTGGGTGAGAAGGAGAAGCTCATTGAAACCTTCAAGGCGCGGACAGGGTGAGTGTGGCACCATGGGCTGCAGGGCTGTGGGCTCTGTGCTGCTCCAGGAGCTGCGCTCACAACTGTGCTTTGAATCCTGCAGGAAAATCAGGTGCAAGTTCTTTGTCCGTAACCATGGCCGCTGCCCATTCAAGTCAGACTGCATCTACCTGCACGAGCTGCCCGCCGGACAGCTGCCACAGCGCAGACAGCAGCGGCCGAGGATGCCTGTCCTCAGGGGAGTGGCGTGTCCCAGAGAGCTGGGGTGTTGCATGGCTGTGCAATGCGGCTCAAGGCCGGGGCTCCTGCTCTCTCCTGTGCTGCAGGAGTTCAGCCCCCCTCCTTCGGAGAGCTCTGACGAGGAGGATGAGGAGCTCTGCATGCTCGAATGGGCTCTCACCCTAGCACTGATGGAGACAGACTTTCGGTACTCGACTTACGGCCACGAGATGCTCTTTGTGGACTTCAGTGACTCTGACTAAACCATGGGGTGCCCTGCAGGGCCCGGGGGCTGTCAGTGGCGAGGAAATGTCTTCTGGAAGGGGGAAGAGTCTGCTTTTGGCATGTTTAGCTGCTCCCAGCATGGGTTTGGGGTGGCTCCAGGCATGGAGGGTGTTGCAGGGATGGGGTGGTATGAGGAAATAGTCTGGCTGGTATTTATCAGCCACACCTGTGTCAATGGCTGGACCCCTAGCGGGTGTCACATCCCTGCTCCCCCCAGGAAGCTGGGGGGTGACAGAGCTGCAGGGATCTTGGGGCAGCGGGTCACAGCCCCCCCCCCATTGTCCTTGCCTCCTTGGTGGTGCAGCACTCTGCACCCATGATAGACCTTGTGGGAGCCAGGGCAAGGGGCTGGGATGGGTGCTGGGGGCAGGGGAGGTTTTTACTGCACACGGGGCCGGAGCAGGGGGAGCCAGGCAGCCGTGGGCCATTGTTTTAAACTGCTTTTGGGCAATAAAACGTGCTGCGTAACGTGACGGCTCCTGCGGGCTCTCCTTCCTGGGGCTGGAGGGGGACACAACCCCCTCGCGGCTGCGATCGGGGAGGGGGACGTTAGTGTTGGGCTGTAAGGGTTTATTTGCATAGCGCACACATTTTGCCTGCGGGGCTGATTTGCATATACGGCGCGCTTTTCCAGGGGGGCGGGCCCGGAAGCGGCGCGCGCTGCGAGTTCCGGGGGTGGTGCGCGCGGGC
>VXBL01003098.1:1002723-1016934 GCA_013400195.1 Aramus guarauna
TCCTCCATCCCTCTGCCCCCCCCCCCCCCCCCCCGCTTGGCTAGGGCTTGCAAGAGGCTGTGTCCCACTTCTGCTTTTCTATGTGGTGATGATGACACTTCCCATTGCCAAGTATTGAGTGATATACTAATAAAAAGCGCTTCTATAGCGTGACTGTTTCCAAATTTCTATCCTGTATCCTTGAAGACACCCACTGGAAACCTCTGGGCACCCTCTGGTCAGAGGACTGGGAAGATAAGGATGGGAGATGGTAGATGGACTCTGAGGGAGGCAGTGCTAGAGTATAATGGAAGTTATGAAGCATTGCATACTTCAGGAACTATTTAAAAATTCATAAACATTTACATCTACAAAGGGAGAAGAAAGATTAAAATATGTAGGTGTGATATGTTACTGCTTCAAGTTTGCTTATTAACGTTTAGACCCAGCCAGAGGAATGAAACTCTGAAGCATTAAGTGATGCTCTCAATGTTGAGAGCACAGATTTCTTTATAATAGAATCTCTTAAGTTATTTTAGGTGACAGTGGACTGATGAGCCTTCAAAGTCTACATTAGCTGGCGGAAAGAAACCTCCAGGGAGCCAAATTGTTGATGTATTTGCATACCAGTGAGTTAGCGGCTGAGTATATTGAAGCTATTGTAGAGCTGCCCAAAATATGACATAAATAGAAATTGTGCCCTGATCATCAAGGTCTGAGCCTGCTGTTCTGGCTTTATTAGGTAGCAGGCTGCAGTCTTTGCAGAAGCTTTACAGGGAAACTACCAAGTGACCTCAGTGTCCCTGTCCCTCATGCGTTGGCTGTGGCTGTCGGTCACATGAAAATGACCGAAGACAAATTAATCTCCAAATTTCACCTGGTTGTGAGTTTCATGGTGTCCTTGCTGAAGAACAACTGGAAGAACGTGTGTGCTGTCTATATCCAGAGCACCGTGGGGAAGTCCTGACATCTCTAGGGATGGGGCAGCAATGGGTTTGAAATCTCCTGGCCATGGTGCGTGACTCCTCCCTGATGGATGTTTGGTTTTGTAACTGCTTACTGGTTTCTTTAGGCAACAGTCTCATTTTGACAGGCTGTTCTTGGCTGCTATGTGCCATGAGCAGCTTGCACTTCCAACTCATCTGGAGATACTGGGAGCTGTGTTTTGGGCCAGCCTGCGTGGGTTTTGCAAGAAACAGCAGTCAAGCAGGGATCAACTTTGCAAACTGCAAGGGGAGTTCCTGTTCTGGTGGGAAGCATTATGCTGGCTTGTGGAAAGAGACTTTTTAACCCTGGTTTTGCTCTTGGCTGCAGCATGTACTGTGGATTCCTCTGGGGTGTACATGTGACATAACTTATGTTAGGGGAATTGGAAGCGAACCCTGGAGGCACTGGACATGCTGGGGGAAGACTGCTTGTTTGTGTGGTCATTGGTAGTACCGACACAGAAAACTTTATTTTTGACTCTTCTTGACCCTCTCAAGAACTTTAAAATCCAGCCTGAACAGTGCAAAGAGGTGGATGTGGCATAAAACATCAGTCAGGGTTTATAGTTCAGCAGAACCTTATCCAGGAGCAGAGGGAGAGCCAGGGCTGGGTTTGTCCTTGTCCTGATTTATTAGTAGTGTTGGTGAAGTAGTCTTAGAGGTTTCCTAGGCTGTACGTAGAAGGCAGCATATACTTTTCAGTCAATATACTTGGCATATTTGACAGTGGTTCCTTATCTGCTTTCTCTTTTGTTTGTAGAGTCTTTGTGTTAGGGAGGGGAATTCCCTTTTTGGCTTAATAGTTTTTTTAAAGGAATTAATGTTATGCACTTGCATGGGTTATCTGTCCACCCTGCTGTCTCCCCATCCTCAAATGGTGATTTTTGAACCCGGTTCATGACAAGATGCTCTCTCCATTTCTCAAGTGACATCTTGCTGCCACAATCAGACAGCAGAGAACCTCCTTTGGGTGGGCAGAGGCATGTGAGCACTACATCCAGGCATGTTAAACACCAGATGTCAGAGCCACGTAGGAGCCAGACCACCTCGGTCCATGCCACATCTTGTCAGAAAGGGCTGAAACTCAGCTGCTTTCCTGAAAATGACTCACATCCATCCCCTGAAGGGCTGCCCCTTTCCAAACGGGAGCTGCAGCATGTCCAGGTAGTTGCTGTGTCCCCTCCTGCAGCAATGCTGGGAGCTGATAAAGTCACCCTGCTTCTCCCTGGAGGTAACCACGTTTCAGTGACACCTTGTTAATCACATGCACGTAATCCCCAATGTGCTGATGCAGCTTTGCATCGAAATCTGCTGGCTGTGACACCCAGATGTGAGCCTGAACTGCTCAGGAGAAGGCTCAGCAGTTTTCTTTTTTCAACCTAGAATTTAAAACTGAACCAAAAGAAGGAAAAACCCTCTTCTCATCTGTTTGGTTTTGGTGGTCTGCTTTTTTTTGCCAACAACCTTTCCTTTGGGTAGTCTGGTGGCTGCCAGGTCCCTGTCAGCTGGGGAGACCAGGGCCACACGAAGATGAATTTGCTGGAGGGCTGGGGTGTTGCTTTTGTGCTTGTTGCAGGACTGGGCCCCCTGCACAGACCTAATAAATCACGTTTGCCGCATCAGCAGGAGCAGCTGGTGTTGGTCTGAGCAGCTTTTCTCCAAGAAGTGGATAATCCAGATGACCACGGTCTGTGTGATCTGAGCTGCAAGTTCAGCCCTGGGAAGATGCCGTTGCAGTAGGCTGCTGCATCGCTGGAAGGAGACACGAGGGGCAAAGGCAGAGCCTGCAGCAGCTTGCTGCTGCTCACCTCTCTGGACCGGAGATCTCCCAGCAGGGTCTTGGTTCATCCCTGCAGAACAGGTCTGTGCATGGGGAGCTGGGCTGCTTTCGCTTGTTTGAGGCCCTACGATGTCTAGATTGTAATCATGATGCTCTCAGGTTAAAAGTAAGATTACTTAAAGATCCGTGGGTGCTTTTAGTAAATACTTTTAGAGGCTCTTTGAATGGGATGGTTTGCAAAGACGGGCATTGCCTCTTATTGAACCTCTCAGCATGTGTGTGGGGGAGGGAACAGAGGAGGTTTTGAGCAGAAAAGTTCTATTCTGGTGTGGGGATACAACGTGCTTAGGTCTGTCCCTTCCACAGAGCAACTTGCTGCAGCCATGAGTCTGCCAGGACATTAGAGCAGAGGCTACAGAGCCAGATCTGCTGCCTGCCCAGTGCCAGGCTGCTGCTCTTGGGGTGGAAGCAAGGTCTCTGTGGGGATGGGGCCAGCAGGACCAGGCTGTTGATGGCAAGGCACCGGTGCATGCAAGGGTGTCCATCCTCCATCCCCTGAGCTCGCCAGCCTCTACCGCTGCAGTCTCCGTCCTTGGGGACAGTTGGTTTTGTACCCTCTGTCTGCTCTACATCATGCTGTGAAGTTGCTTTTACTTCCATGTCCTGCTATGGGAGCCTTGGCTGCAGGCTCTGTGAAGGAGACCTTGTGCTTCACTAGAAAGAGCACTCAGCAATAAAATATATAGTTTAGACCCGTGTGCCCAAGGAGACCCTCATATAATGTGGACAGGGGAAGGTCCTCGAGGAGGGGAATGGCAATACAGCGATCAGATGCTGGGCTCCATCTGCTGAGTCTCAGCTCAAAGGAAGAGTCTTCCCTCCGGCTCGGGTCTCCTCTTTCTGAAACAAAGGGGTGCCCGGAGGTGAGTTAGCCCAGTGATGGGACTGGCAGTGCTAATGCAAACCTGACTTCATGCCTGAATTCACCTACATTTTGAGATACCAGCCAGCCGGCAAACTTGCTGAGCGGCTGGGAAAGGACTGGGGGTAAGGGGCACGGGGGAAGCTCTGCTGCTTGGGGTTATCGCTGCTGCACAGCACCCGGACATGCGTGGAGATACCCACCTGCGGAATGGATCCAGCCCTGCCACTGCAAGCCCTGAGCATCATCTCAGGGCTCGAGCCAGGTGATGTCCACTCACTTCAGGAACTGTGTCTTGGCAAATCTTTCTCTGAAAAGAAGCACAAGTGGTCAGCCCTTGTGCCTGGAAAGTCTTGGAGATGGACAGCAAACTTAGAGGCCAGCAGGAGAGAGGAGATCCCAAGGGAGATATCTTAACCAAAGGCAGAGGATATATAAGAATATAAGGCAGAAGATAACAGTGCCAGTCTGCCATTCAGCAGGGCTGGTGTCTTCCTGATGCTGTCAGTGTGAACTTAGGATGTGCTAATTGTCATTAATTAGTGCTAATCATGCATAGCATTGCTTGTGTTGCTACGTATGTGTGTTACGGGGAAGACAGCACGGGAATTTGGGACTATCCTTTCCCTAAGACAACTCATGATTTCTCGGCAGCTCTGCTTTTGGGTCAGGTCCGAGCAGGAGCTGTTTGCCCACAGAAGGAAAACCCATCCCTGAAGCTTCAAGGACATTTGAAATCCTGACCTGGTGGGGACCATTGCTGATGGCTTTTTCAAAAGCCTCATCCTGCTGTGGCACAGCACAGCTCCTGCTTCAAAGCTGGAAATAGGCTCTCTCAGCCCTCCCTGGCTGCTGCCTGGCCCTGGGGCCACATCCTGCACTCTCTGCAGAGGAGATGCTATTTTCTGGCTGACCTCTGAGGGCTTATGAGGACCTGCCTTGTTCCTTATGGTACATCAGGGTCCCCAGACGTGGGAGGGGGGACACCAGCAGCTGCCAGCCTGCAGGCTGGTTGTCTGTAGTGCTGAGCATTGAGTCTGACTCCGTGTAAGCTCATTAGAGGAAGAAAGCAGCTTTAGAGGATGTGATGGATTTGAGCAAAGGGGTCGGGAAGGGGCAGTGAGGGTGATGGCTGGGGGGGGAGTGGAGCTGCTGAGAGGGGCAGGAGGGACAGGGGTTCTGGGCAGAGTGGCTTCCCTGAATCGTCAAATAGAATGCTACAGGGTCTCCTTGTCACCCATCCTGGTTTAGCCTGGTGCTGTGCCCCCCCAGGCATGGGGGGGATCCCCCATCTCAGTGGAGGTCCTGAGTGCCACCATCCTGCCTTGAACCTCCTGCCAGGGAGATGGTGAGACTCAGGTCTGCTCCACTCTGCAGACACCGGGCACGGAGGGAGCAGTTCTGGTCTCTCCCAGCTCTGGGTAACAGCTCTCACCTCCAAAGTGTGGGTGCAGGATCCGGCCCTGTACCGAAAGCAGAGGTTGCCTGACCACCTGCAAACCGTTCAGCCCGCCCCAGCCTGGCGCAGGGAGCTCCCAGCCACTCTCATGCATGTCCTTTAAAGGCCTTCTCGCATCGACCTCTTCCCTGGCAACTCCTTCTGCCGCAGATGCAACTACTCTCCCCTCCGGGGAGAATCCGCTGCTGGCAGCTTGCACTGCGTGGGGCCCCGGCACCCCCAACCCACTGTCTGCTGGCCGCACCGTGTCCCCTGACCCCCCTCCCGGGTCTGCCAGAGACTCGACAGCACCGAGTGCCGGGTCCGAGCTGGGTGGCCCCAGCATCTCTGCCTTCGGCTGCTTGAGACAAGGTCAGGCAGGTAACGACCCGGGTAGTGTATGGTAAAGTCGCCGAGCCGAGGGAAAGCGCTCGGTCTGGCTTCCCGGGGGGTTGTTTATGCCACGCTGGGCAAACAAGCTGTGTGCCTCTGTATTTCCATCTGTAAAACAAAGATAAGGCGTGAATGTCTGTAAGGGTGCCTGAGCTGTAGTAAATCAGCAGGATGCAGGGTCTGCTGTGGCTGTTATGGAGCGAGCACTTTGCAGCCGGGACCAGCCCTTGGGAAAACTCTGGTGCTCACTGATGCGATGAGTTTGGCTGATGCCTGGTAGCCAGGGGCTCCCAGACCCCTTGGCAGAGGTATCGAGGACAATTTCCAGTGTATAGGCATGAAATGGGCTTGTTTTGACAGATGCCAACTGCTGCTTGCTTTTACACCTCCATCAGGGCTGAGCAGACCCTGGGAGACAGGTGATGGCCCCACTGGGCACAGGGGCAGATGAGTGATGGCCCCGCTCGGTGCTGGGGTGATTGAGCTTGGCCAAGGCTTTGCACAGGCACATGGGGCTTCAAACAGTCCCTGCTCTCTGTCCCCTTAAATCTCTGCTGCATTTCATGTCCCAGAAAAAAAAAACAAAAACCACCACCCTCCTTTTGCCCCATACCTGCATGTCCATGGGCACAGCTCCCAAGGAGATGTGTCCTGCGGGAGAACCCTTTCTGCACAGTCACTTTACCCTAGCTTGGGCAAGGGACTCTCTGGACTTTCTGCTGCCTTTCTCTGATTTTTAAATATCACAAAACAGCTTAAATGAGATGCCCAAGCTCCACTGGACTTGGGAATCTCTTATATTTGTCTATCTGGGAGTCGGTATAGCAGGGGTATGCTTGGGGATCAGGCTGTCCCCTACCTGGGGTGCAGCAGGTTGCTGCTGCTCTGCACCAGGTGCTCACACCGGCAGGTGGGTGCAAACTTATCTCTCTCCGCAGAGATGACCCACATCACAAGCCCCAAGTGAGGATCACCCTGTGGGAGGGAAACGGGTGCAGTGAGTGGGAAAGTCCTCCCTCAGCGCTTTGCAGAAATGGGGCTTGTAATAAATTCCTCATTCGCCTCACTCTGTGCCTGCCCAAATCCCAGCAGCAGCCTCCTGAATTGCAGTGGGCCTTCCCACCTCTTTTCCCACAAATCCCTCCACGCCAAGCAGAGGAGCTTGGAGCTCCTGCTGGGTGAGAAAATGCTTTAAAAATATAACATTTAGAGGCGTTCTCCCATCTGCACGCAGTTAATATGCATCTCTCACAATAGGTGTGCTGGTCCTGGAGCCTCCACGCTTTGTAAATGAAGCCGCTCGCAAGGACCTCACTGGGAGAGAGGGAAGAGGAGGTACAGGGACTCGCTCAGGGGCACCGACGGCGGCAGAGGCAGAGGATGAGCTGCCAACCCAGCCTCTCCCCTCAGAGGTATGTGCATGAAGGGCTCACCCCACAGCTCTCAGGGTGCTAGCAAGGATGGGACAGGGGCAGCAGTGCCAGTCAAGGGGGGATGCTGCCTGGAGCATTACCCCGCTGTGAGGCACCGAGCATCATTTCAGCATAGCAGCTCATTCTCCTGCAGTCACCACTTCAGGGCAACAACCCCCAGGCTTGCAGGAAGGAGAGGGAAAAGTGCTGTTGTAGCCCTTTCCAGAGCTAGGAGCAAGGTTTAGGGGTTCAAACGCTTTCCCAGTTGGGTGCTGAGCTCCAGCATGAGGCCACAAAGGGCTGTTTCCACAGCAGCCCCTATATCTCCATGCACAGGTGATGTGCCATCCCTGGTGTGCCTCAGCATCCCCAACCCCAGCAAGCTGGGATACTACGGAACTGCTGGACTTTCTTGCACCCAGGACAGGGGTTTGGGGTGGCAAGGCTATCCTGGTGCAGTTTTGGGGGGGCAAGGGTGTGCACCAAGGCCTGCCACCCCTGTGGCAGTGACGTGAGATGGTGCTCAGGCTCTGCCAGCAGCCAGGTTTATTGTGGTGCCTTGCAAAGAGGTCGGCTCGCAGTGAGGTCCTCTTGGCAGCCAGGGCACTAAAAAAAAAAATAAAAAAAAATGTGCTAAGGAGAAGCACGGCCGTGGGCCGGTGACTCATTGCTGGCTGGAAACGGCTTCAGCGGGCTCCTCAGTGGTGGCTCTGCAGCGGCTGCAGGAGCAGAGGGGGCTGCTGCACCCGTGCCAGGGACAGCAGGGACAGGGACGGAGAGGGCTGCAGAGGATGCTTGGAAAGGACCCAGGTCCAGAGCAGCATCCCATCAATGGGTGCTGTGGCAGCTGGGGGAGGGCAGAGGGGGTGGGATGCTGCCTCTGCTGCCGGAGTTTCTTTGGGGTTTATCTGGGCTTCTCTCCGCAGGCAGCAGCAGGCAGAGCTGGCCAGGCTCCCCGCATCTCTGGATGAAGGTAAGGGCAGCCCAGATCAGGAATGGGGGGAATGGGGTGGGTTTTGCCCCCTCCCTCCCTGAGCAGCATTGCACAGGTCCAGCACGAGGGTGGTCCCTGGCCTGGCAGCACCTGCCTGCAACCCCACACCCCTTCCAGCCCAGGGACCCCAACCCCATCCCCTTCGGCTCCTCCTGGATCTGCCTCGCCAGCTGTAACCACCCGCTACACCAGACCCCTTGCCCTCTTCCTCCTGCCCTGGCCCAGCCTGGCTGTAGCTCCCTTAAGCCCGCAGGGGTATTTTGGGGGGGCATCTGCCAACCTGTGCTCTCTGGGAGCCTGCAGGCTGCAGAAATGCCAGCAGTGTTTTCAGGGGTCTCCCTTGAGGCGATGCCAGGCTGGGGAGAGGATGCTGATGCCCAGCTCTCAATGCCCTTTCTGTCCCCAGGGAGGATGAGCAGTCCCCAGAGGCACCCAGATGGGGTTTTGGCTGGGAGCGAGCAGAGCATGGGGTGCATCAGTGAGGTGAGAGGGAGAGGAACGTAACATGTTGGGGGGTCCCTTCCCTCCCTGACCCCTCGGGCTCAGATGGACCCCCAGCCTCTTGGTGCTGCTCTTTTCGAGATGCCATCCAGCACCAGGGAGGGGTTTGCTCCAACAGCAGCCTTGTGCCTCCCAGGTGCCAGGCACCGACAGGCAGGAGCTGGCTATGCGCACCAGGGACAGTGATGGGACCGAGGAAGGTGGGTGAGTCCCCCTCCTGCATCCCAGCTGGGTCCCCTTAGGGGGAGGCTTGAAGTGGCCTGATGGGGTTTGCTCCCTTGGTGGGGACATGGGGAAGGGGGGACTGGCCGGGGGGGACGGGACCTGAAGCCCCTCTGATGCTGGGGGAAGGATTGGGATGGTCCCACACCACGGGCACCTGCTCCCTGCCAGGACAGGAGGGCAGAGGGAGGAGGAAAGGCCAAGCAAAAACCTTCACATGTGGTCTCTCCCGTGGCATTATTACTTCCCTGCAGATGCAGAAACCCCAGAGGAGCCATTGCTGAGTTTCCCCAGTGAGCTCTCTGTGCTGGAGAGACTGGGCTTGCACAGGTAAAACCAGCAAGTGCCTGCATCCTTCTGGGGGCTATGGGATGGAGGGTCCCAGGGCACTGTGTCATCCACGGATTGGACTTTCCTCCTTTTCCACTGCATAAGAGCCGCTCTCCAGGCAAGGGGCGCTTGGGTCCCCACTTGTGGTGGCTGGCACCCATGGGAGCGGACCAAGGGCATTTTCAGTGTGCAGTCCCTGTGGTGCCTCCATCCCTGACAGCACTTTTCTTTCTGCAGAGTGGCTTTGACGGAGCAGGACATTGAGGTGAGGGCTGCCAGGGGTGGGCTGGGGAAGGAGGACAGAGGGACAGACATCTTGCTGGCTCACAGCCCTGGGGCTGTGCCCTGCTCCTGACTGCCCCCCAGGCACCGCAGTCCCCTGGCAGCCGCCTTACAAATCCCTTTCCCGGTGATGCTGTTGGCATTTGGCGGCAGCTGCATTTCCATGGCAAGATGAGCTCGTCCTCTGCGTGCCCAGCAATCCCACAAAGAGCTCTGCAGCTCGCCGAGAGCGCCCTTAGCCGGAGAGGTGGCGGAAGCTGCACTAATAAAAATAATTTTCCTGCGAGTGCCAGGGCTGAGTCAAGCTCCACTGTCAGCCGGGACCTGCAGCAAGGGCTGGCGTCTGCCTGGCGCGTGCTCTTGCCAGGAGGGCTTGGGATTGCCATGTATTATCGGCTGCCTGGGGGGGGGATGTGTCTTGCGAGGCTGGCATCTCATGGGGGCCATCCCCAGCGTGCAGCAGCCTAATGGGTGCTGAGGCAATGCAAGTGCTAATTATCCTTAGCACAGCCTGCTTGACAGCATGCTGGGGGGGTCTGTGTGCCTTGGGACAGCAGCACATGGCCCTGGTGGCTTCCCCTTTGCCCTGTGTCCCACCTCTTGCCCTCCTACCCTGCAGGCAGCCTTTGCCCACCTCGCCCTGGCTTTTCGCTGCGACATGTTCACCCTGCGGCAACGGGTGCAGGTGGAGAAACGGGCACGGGACGTGGCAGAGGAAAACATCCAGGAGGAGCTGGAGCAGTGCCGGGCTGCCCTGGAGGTAGGTGGGCACCAGGGCAGGGGGCTGGCATCTGCTGGGGACTTCTGGCCTTGGAGGGGTTTGGACAACTCAAAGTTCTGGCTCCATCAGCTCCATCCTCTTCTTCCACAGAGGCTGGGCCCATCCTGCACCGATGCGGGCTGCAAGGAGATGCTGGAGCAGCTGCAGCGCAGCCTGGCTGTGCTGGCGGCTGCCGTCGAGCGAGCAACCAGTGCTGCGGAAAAGCTGGGGGCTGTACATCAGGTTTGTGCATCACTTGGGGCCCCCCACTAGGGCCAGGAGGGATGGAAGGTGCTGTGCCTGGACTGGGGGACCCGTCTCTGGGCTTGCCAAGCTTTGTCCCTCCTCCTCATGTTTGCACATACCAGAGTGCGAGGCATCTGCCTGCCCTTGGGAGCAGGAAGGGGATGCGTTTGCACCCCCTGGCTGGAGGCACTGTGGGATGTGCAGTGAGATACCGGCAGGGACCTGGGTCCTTAGGGACCAGGAGGTGGGGGGCCTGATCCCCCCATCCTGCCTGGCCACAGGAGGCCCGGATGAGCCGAGCAGCGGAGGTGATGGTCCAGCACGTGGAGAACCTGAAGCGGCACCACATGCGGGAGCACGCGGAGCTGGAGGAGATGAAGCGCCTAATCCAGCAAAACTCCCGCAACCGGCAGCTGGCAGAGACCCAGGGTGAGGCGGGCTCTGCCGCCGGGGCCTGCATGCGGTTTGCATGGGGCAACCCTGCAGGATTTGGTCCCAAACCCCCCCGGGGGGGGTCAGTGTGTGCCCACGCCACAGAGCTGGTGGGTTTATGTGAGCTAGGGACTGGGGGCAGGGGACAGCTGGGACCCGATGACAAATGCGGTGTAACAGCAGGCGCAGAGTGGGAGCAGGTGCTGGTGGCCGGAGAGCCATCATCCCGCAGCCCAGCTGGGAATGCCGGGCGGGGGGCAGAGGCACATAAAGAACGCTCTGTCCCTGGACGGAGCCAAACCCCACGCACGCCATCGCCGTGCATGTCAGCAGGGTCCCCCCGCTGAGGCACCCCTGTGACTTGTGCCAAGTACAGAGCATGTGGGCAGGACGGCTTTCGAAGGGAGGGAGGTTTGCAACTGTCTGCGCATCAGCCCCGTCTTAATTTTTGGGGGTGATGTAAGGCTGCTTCTCTTTGCTCCTAGATGACACAGAGCCACGGCTGAGGCCTCACCCCTTGATGCGAACTTTTCAGCAGGTAACTGGTCCCAGTTCAGTGGCCCTGGAGCCACCACCTCCCCGTGTCCTGCCATTCTCCCTTGCCTGCTGTCCCCACGCACCCGCTAGTCCCTGGCAGTGCCACTCCTGCCAGCTGCTTGCTGCAGGCAAGGTCTGCTAGAAACACCGGGGATGAGGCAAAATGTAGGGGGGCCTCGGAGGGCTGCAGGGAGACAGGGTGCCCGGGGTTGGCGGCTGCTTGTCCAGGAGATCTCAGGCAGGTCCCTCTACATTGCAGGGTCATAGCGCAAGAGCCGCAGGCTTGGCTGTTCTCTAGCACCAACTTGAATTCGGCACTGATTCCCCTACAGCTCAAGAGGTAGGGGAGCACTTGGGGAGGGGGTTAGGCAGCCCTGCCAGCACAGCTTGAAGCAGTAAGGACAGGCATGAACCTCTCGACTTTGACCTTCCCTCATCTCACCAGCTCTCCGGCTTCCCCCCATAGTGCCAGGAGCAGTGGGAGGCTGGCAGCGTCCTTGCTCCTCCTCAGTGTCCCTTGCCTGTGCTTGGGAGGTGATGGGGAGGGAAGGGGACGGGGAGCACAGGGAGGCAGCTGACGTGGTGCTCACCTCCAGCCCCTCCATTGCAGGGGTCTGCCCGCCGCAGAGTCAGCATCGCCGTCATCCCCAAGCAGCTCTTGGTAAGGACACATGCAGGGGGGATGGACAGGAGCTGTGCCCCACTGTCGGACGTGTCCCCAGTGCTGCTGGGGGTCTAGGTCCCCACTGATGCTCCCACCTTTGGTGCCCAGCCAGGTGCCAGCCCTGACAGCCGAGCAGCCCCAGGTGACGAGCTGGAGAGGGAGGGGGCCCAGCGCCTGCCCAGCACCCAGAGGTAACTGTGCCAGGTGGTGGGGAGGCCATGGTACTGGCTGCCACTGGCCCACGGGGCATGGCCCAGCACCCTGTCCTTTCCCTCCCCAGGAGCGAGCTGGAGCCACAGGGCCAGAGCAGCTCCATGACCGGGGAGCCAGCGGCCGAGGTGGATGGCAGAGGCTCAAGTGCAGGGGACGAGGAGCTGGAGCAGCTTGGACTGACGTGAGCAGTGCCCTGTGTGTGCCCAGCATCCTCCCCATGGCTGCTGGACTCTCTGTGGTCCCACAGTGGCCAGCACATGGGAAACAGGCTGGGGGATATGGGGACGGAGGGCACGGGTATTGCTTGGCTGCCCCAGCTTGGCCCTGCTCTGCCTCAGTTTCCGCCATGCACTGCAGGTCACCTGTGCCCTCCCTCAAGTGTTTCATTTGGGTTTGCAAAAGAGCCAGTGAGGTGTGGGGTTGAGTTAAACACTTTCCTCATCCCCAGTTGGAGTGGAGGTGGGATTTGGTCTCCCCTTCTGGATGACGGGTGTCCCCGGTCGCCTTTTCCTCAGGTCCAAGGGGTCCCTGGCAGAGCTGTGGCGGCCATGGCTCTTCCTCCCACAGCACTACTGGGTTTTCTTCTGGCTGCTTCTCCTGAGCATCGGCTTCCTCCTCCTCATCCGCGTCCTGGAGCTTCAGCGGCTGCAGCCTGCAGCATCACCCAAGGCCTAGCTGGAGCAGGCAGGGGGAGGCAGCTGGGAGGCACCCACTCTCCATCACTGCTCCTTCCCCACACCATAAACCACCAAAACCCTAGAGTAATAAAATTGCAGGAAAAATGAGGGATTTTTAACGCTGGAGCAGGGGGGAACATCCTGTGCTAGCATCTGAGGTTTGGCTGGAGCCATAGGCATGACGGGCTCAGGGAGCTGCAGTAGCCGTCATCAGTGCTATGAGTTTGCCTGTTCTCTTGGCACACCGAGGGCTGCAGGGACGCCACCGCACGTCCCCCTGTGCTGGGGACAGAGACCAGGCTGCCCACGGCCGGCAGGCTTGCCTTAGAGCTGTGTCCCACTGTGCTGGCCAGGCACCCTGCACCCACAGCACGTCCTGGGTCTCTGCTGCCTGGAGAGCTGTAATTAAGCTCTAATGCTCGTTTGCTGCTGCCTAGGGGACAAAGCTCCCTCTGGAAGGAGCAAGTCAGTGTTCAGACTTTCCCATCGCACCACAAAGAGCTCACGAACAGAGGGAGCTCTTTCCGACCACTCCGGTGCCTAGGAAAATCGCCTGGTTTGACGCAGACGCCCAGTTTCCACGTCTGCCCGTGCCTCTCGCGGCCCCAAAACGCGGGTGAGCTCCTCTGTGGCTGCACCCAGCAGCTTTGCAAAGGGCTAGTGGGTTTGAAACACCTCGGCCGAGCTGCAGGAGGGAGCTGTGGTGGGAGGTTTGGCATCAGGACCCCTGGGAAGGGGGCTGTGGGAAGGAGGGATGGAGGTGCTGGGCTGGACGGCCGTGCTTGCTATGGCTGCCAGTGGTGCCACAGGGTGACTCATGGGCGGCCGACGTAACCCGCCCTGTGTGCCAGCTTGCCCCGTGTCCTTAAGTCGCCATCCCCAGCCTCGTGGCAGGTTGTCCCCGTGCGTCACCAGCCCACGAGCCCCTTCGCTGTGACACCTGCCCCAGCATGTGGCAAGTGGCCAGCAGCACCCCGAGGACGCTGCCACCAGAAAGCCCCGAAAAGCACCCGGCCAGGAATGATCTTCTGTGACCCTGGCAGCTCCATCCTCTGCCCCAAGGTACCTTCACCCCTCCGGGGCCATTCCCACCCAGGGGACCCAGGTGGAAACATAATCCCAAAAGTTTCCACGAGGGCTGTGGTGGTCTGGGACACTGGTTGGGGTCCGGAAATGGCATTGAGCGGGTCTCCCCTGCCCACAGTGCCCTCCTGGCCTCTATTCTGGCTGCAGGGGGAAGTACAGCACGGCAGCCAGAGCAGAAAGCAAAGCAGTTTAATTTCATTACCCAAATCTTATAGTTTGCTTTGCGAAAAGACCGCTTTCTCACCCCAAAATTAAAAACCAAAACCAACAAACAGCCGGGGTTGCTCTGTGCATCCCCTCCTCCAAATCTCCCGGTGCAGCGTGCGGAGGGCAGGGCAGGGCTGCCACTCGGGGGTG
>VXBL01003098.1:1016993-1029159 GCA_013400195.1 Aramus guarauna
TCCAGCACTCCAAAAACCCAATTGCAGCAACATTTGCAGCGGCACAAAGCCGGAGCGCCCCGGGGGCCTCCCCCACCCGCCCTGGCAGGAGCTGGGGCTGCTCCCAGCACCGCCTTCCAGCAGCCTGGGTCCCCCCGGCCGTGGGGGGAAGGGAAGGGAGGAGAAGGGGGGGAGGGGAGGGCAGGGCCAGCCGGCAGCTGCTTGCGGAGCCGGAGCCCGTTTCCTGCTCGCCCTCGCCCAGCTGCAAGCAGCTCTGAGTCCCTCCCCGGGCAGTGCCTCAGTTTCCCACTTTGAGAGGCTCTGGAGGTGAGTAGGGGGCGGGGATGGGTGAGCACCCCGGGGGGGGAGGTCGGGGCACTGCTGTCCCCCACCCCCGTGTCCCTCCCCCGCTCGGATGCGGGCGCGGAGGGGACAGCATCCCGCCGGCCGGCCCCCTCCGCCCGCAGAGAGCATCGCACCGGGCCCCGCCCTGCAGCGTAAACTGAGGATGAGGATGTGTGTGACAAAACCGAGGGGTGATTTTGGAATGCTGGGGGGTATAGGCGCTCAGATGCCGAGCGGGGATGCTCGGTGGAGGGGACGGCACTTTGTCTCCGGCTGCCCCCTCCTCAGAGCCTCTCCCGGGGGTCATCCCCGTCCTTGCTGCTTTTCCCCTCCAGCACCTGAGCTCTGCTTCCCCCCGGGACAAAGGGAAAAGAGAGCAGTCGTGTCGACCCCCCACCCCCTCACTCCATTCCCGTACCACTAGTGCTCCCAGTGCTGAGTGGGACAGGGTGGGAAGAGCTTTGCTAAGCGCTTTTTCCCCATCCCAGCCTCTCCACCCGGTGTAGGGGGAGGGATGCTCCATGGGCCCCCCGGGGAGCGAGCCCCAGCTGGGGGGTTGGGGACGTTCCCCAGCCCCTGTGGCGGGGCAGATGAAGGCCCCAGGACGTTTGGGGTTCATCACCAGATCCCAAGACACATCTCCTGCAGGCCCTTCTGGGACAATTCGGTCTGGGGGTGAAGAAGCAGGAGGACAAAAGGGATGACAGATGCGAAGCCTGGCAGTGCACAGAGTTCCCCTTGTACTGAAATTTGGCTGCAAGAGGCAACTCCATCTGTGGGACTGGTGCTGGGCAGGGGGACAAAGCTGAGCAGCCAAAATGGGGAGGCAAGTCTGCTCCCCACCAAGTGTTGTCTCTGCCTGGGGCTCCCTGCACCATGGCCAGGCTGTGGCTTGTGAATCCCCTGCAAAGGGCAATGCCAAAATGCCCCAGAGAAGTGCCCACTTCTCCCAGCAGCTGCAGGAGCTGAGGCTGGGACCTGCGCTTCGGGGGGAGGGAGGGGGGGGGATTTTGGCATGTGCTTTCCAGAGGGGAGGTTATGCAGCCTTGACAGGGAACCCCCTGTCCCTGACATTGTGACACCTTGTCCCTGCAGCTGCCAACCTCTGCCCTTGCCAGTGCTGGTGGCAGGTTTGTCCCCTCTCCTTCGCCCTTCTCCCTGCAGCTCCATGGTGGAGGCTTGCTAACAGGGGGCTCAGCTGGGGTGTACCCATGGACCCACATCCCTGGCTCAAACCAGAGGAGCCAATAGGTATTTTTCCCCTCCTCCAAGGATTAAAACCCATCCAAATTAGGGCAGGTTTACATGGGGTCGGCCAAGATGATCTCCCTGCCTGGTTCCATGCCTGAGATGTTTCTCCTGAGCACAGCAACACCAAGAAGAGCAGCTCTTGCTGCCTTTACCCCTTCCCAACACTGGCCTGGCTCAGCCAGTGGTTGAAATCAGGATCTTTGGTCAAGCTGCTGAACAGCCACAAGAAACCATCCTGCCCACTGGCCTTGGGGCCATCCCCAAAGTTGCTGGAAGGACTTTCCCTGGGGTCCAGCCCAGCCCGGGGATCTCCAAAGCTGGATCCCAAACATGCTGGGAGCTGGTGCAGCAGCAAGGCAACAGGCTGAGCTGGAAGGGGATCTGCTGCTCCTGGAGATCCTCCCAGCTTTCATTAGCTCCATATGGAGCCATGTCCTTTCCTGCTCCATTTCCACATGCCTGGGAGACACGTGAGCTCACCAGCAGGCCAACACCCCCGGGGCAACTCCCCCCACCATCTCCCAAGAAGCTCCTTCTCTCTGTGCAAGGGCAGGGGGAGACTCTGACCCACAAAGCGTGATGGGGTGTCCCTGTTCCAGGGATGCTCCACATGTGCTGGTCCTGGGTGATGTCCATGTAGACTGCATGTCTGCAGCCACCCCAACCAGACCCTTCATGAGCTGAGTCAGGGCTGGCTGCAACCCCCCACCTCCTCCCTCCAGTTTGCAGGAGCAGTTTTAAAGAAAGAAATGCAAAAGGCGTTCATGGGGAGAGCGGAGCCAGACGCAGCCTGGCTCAGTCCCGTGTCCTCTTTTGCTGGCATTGGCTTTTTTGGGCTGAAAGCTGTTTATTTGCATCAAACCTGCAGGAACTACATATCTGGGGGGGGGTGTCTGTCCTTGCTTGCAATTGTCAGGGAGGTTCAAGCGTGCCAAAGGGGATGTGGTGTGTCGGCATGAGTGTTGTTTCCGTAGGAAACTTAGTGTAACACAAGGCTTGTTGTTCTGCCTCCTCTGAGTCTCCCTGCCAAAGCACTGGTGCTGGAAAGCTTTCCTGGGTGGTGTGCTCCCCTCAGCATCGTGTCTGGTGGGAACTGAGGCCTTGAGATGCGGGGTTTTTTTGGAGCCAGGGGCTGGTGATGCCGGAGCGGTTGCTCCCAGCCTGGACAGCTGCCTATGCCCCCTTGCCTGGGGCTGCTGCATGGTGGTAACCTTGGCAGGCACCAGTGCAGTGATGTGAAGTCCTGGGGGAAATCTCATCGCGCCTGGGCAGTGCTGGGCACTGGAGCTCAGCTAGGCAGCGCAGCTGCCAGGGCAGTCTCGGGCAGGAGGATGGCTGGCTGGTGGGACAGCATGCCTGCACTCCAGTGAGGTTTGCAGCAATGCCTCAGTTTCCCCAGGCTCCTCATTCTGTCCTGCTGGCAGGGCCAAAGGGCTTACACCACTCGGGAAGAGCAGAAATCTTTCCCTGGGTCTCACAGGGAGTGCACCAGTCGTGTCCTCTGTCCCCATGCTGCTGCTCTGGGGACTGGTGGATGCCTGTTCCTGCTCCATCCTGGCTGGATGCTTAACCCTTTCTGCACAGAAAGGAAGGATTTCCTGGCTGTGATACTGGGGAGGGAAGGTGACCTGCAGAAGTGCTTTGCATCCTCTGTGGTTCCAGCTGGCCTTGCAAAGTGCCATGCTGGTGTCAAAAGCAGCTGGAGCGAGACTAAACTTGAAACCTAGCTAGAATTGGGGCTTTCCTGTCAAAATTTAAGCTCGGGCTTAAACGCCTCCTTTCCTCTGCCCTACCAGCCTCTGCGGGGCTGGCTGCTACCTTTGGAGTGCTGTCGCGTGCCTGATGGTAACACCAAGCAGTGAGAGGGCAAAGAGCAACGGTTCAAAGGTAGAAGCGGTCCGGTTTCCTGAGCCTTTCCACCGGTTCCTCCTTGGCAGCGCCACGTCTCCACCAACGGCTTTGCGGGGCTGGGGGAGGCTTTCCCAGCCCCAGGGCTTGGAGGCAACTGCTGGAAAGGGCAAAGCTTTGTGCTTCATGCTTGGGCTGGCAATACAGAGGGTGGCATGGGACAGCGCTAGAGGGATGGTGCCAGGAGTGGGAGGCAGATGCAAGGAGCATTGCTCCCTTGAGAGATGCCAAGGGCAGGGGGTTCTTGGGGTGCCTGCAGTGGAATGCGCTGCACCCCTCCTCCCATGGGTTCCCTGGCATGATGGGGCTGTTTGTATGGTGGTTTGGCTTTTTTTGTTTTCTTCACCGGTGCTTCCTCTGTGCTAATTTGCTTCTGCCCTGCTCTCCGGGAGTGGCAGAGGCAGAGATGGGGGGGGGGAGAAGTTGCCCCACTCCGGTTGCAAAAGCCAGGCTGGTGGGATGGGTCCAGTCCTCCTCCCTCCTGCCCCAGGGCTGGGTCTTGCTGGTTTTTAGGACAGCTGTGGTTTGCCCCTGCGGCCAGAACCCCCCTTCCCCTGCCCTCCCCCAGCGAGGCTGAGGATGAAGAGGAAGGAAGTGGCATCTTTGCTCTAAAACACGTCGCTCTGCTCTTGGCCGCTGCAGGTACACGCTGTATGGAGGAAGGCGGTTGCTGCCACCACAGCCCTCCCCGTCCCCTCCCATGACGTCACCACAGCAGGGTGACACCGTGGCTCACTGGGTGCAGCGCCCGGGGAGGCTCCACCAGCTGCTGCCAGAAAGGGTCCTGATTTTGGTAGCACCATCACCCAACAATACCCCCAACTAGAAAAACCTCACACCGAGACACCAGGTCTGGTATCAGATGGGTTTGAGGATGGGGGTCCGGGAGGGTCCCCCCTCTACTTATCTCTGCCATCCCTTGCCAGGCTGCTGGGTGAAACAGGATGAGTGTGCCAGCTGATGAGCCGGGCAACCCAGCCCATGCTGTCTTCGAGAGGTTCCTGCGTGCCAGAGAGTGCCGGGAGGTGCTGGGCTGTTTTGGGGAGCTGTGCCAGCAGCTGAGGCTGCAGGGTAATGGGCTGCAGCTCTACCATGGCCTCAAGGATTCTCTCAACTACTGGAGTGCCAAGGCCCTGTGGAGCAAGCTGGATAAGAAAGCCGGGCACAAGGACTACAACCAGGGCACAGCCTGTGCCAGCACCAAGGTACTGGGAACACAGGGCATGGGGTTTGGGTCCCTCCTTGCCCTGCGTCCGCGTCCCCGTGGTGAGAGCATCCCTTGGAGCACCCTGGCCCCCACCCCAGGAGGATGTGAGATGTGCCAGGCGGGAGGCTGATGGGATTTAATGGGGCAGGGTATTAATTAGCATGCTCCGCTCCCTATGGGGTGATGCCACCTTGGTGCTACCCAGCCAGTGGCATCCTTCCTCCTCCCAGCTGCTCCTCACTGGGGACATCCCACGGGGGTCTACAAAGGAGCAGAGGGACCTGCCGAGCCTTTTCTGGGGGTCAGGAGTGTGCTGGGGTGGGGTGTCCCCTGGGTCTGTGGGACCCTATTGCTGTCCCCCTATCTCAGAGCTGATGGCTTTTGTCCCCACTGCTGGTGCCCCATTGTCCCCCCAGTCCTGTGCAGGGACTGGCAGAAGATCAAACCCGAGTCCTGGTTTTGAGCCTGTTGCTGGTGAAATCTCCCCATTCCTGGGCTGCAGCAGGCAGCAGATGTGCACACCTTATCTCGCTGAGCACTTTAATTGCTGCCATTGCCCCTTTTGAAGGCAAGGTTCAGGCAGCTGGGGGGGCCAGCGGCACCCCACAGGGCACCCTGCTTTGCAGGAAGAAGCAGTGCTTACAGCCCAGGGGAAAGGGGAACAGTGGGGAGGGCCAGGTTCTGACCTGGGGAAGGGGGGACATCCTGCCTGTGGTGGTGCTGAGCTCCCTGGGGATTTACCTAAAACCCTGCTCTTTTGGGGGTGCCCATTGCCTTCATGCCACCCGTCCCCTTTGCAGTGCCTGGTGGTGGGGGCCGGTCCCTGCGGGCTGCGGGCAGCCATCGAGCTGGCCCTGCTGGGCGCCCGCGTGGTGCTGCTGGAGAAGCGGGACTCCTTCTCTCGCAACAACGTCCTGCACCTCTGGCCCTTCACCATCCACGACCTGCGGGCACTGGGAGCCAAGAAGTTTTATGGGCGCTTCTGCACCGGCACACTGGACCACATCAGTGAGTTTTGGGGGAGGGCCAAGCTCTGCACCCTCAGGGTCCCCCCACTGGGGGTAGTCCAGGGACGGGGGAGTGCAGCCCTCAGTGTCCCCTCTCCCCCTCCCAGGTATCCGGCAGCTCCAGCTGATCCTGCTGAAGGTGGCTCTGCTCCTGGGAGTGGAGGTGCACATCAATGTGCACTTCAAGGGCCTCATTCCCCCCACAGGCAAAGCAGGTGGACAGGGTAAGGCATTGCTACGGGGTGGGTGGCATCCCTGGGACAAGGATGATGCTGCAGGTGGCCACTCTGAGCCCCTCAGTCCCTCTGCTAGCCTGAGGCATGCTCTTTTTTGGGGGGGACGGGGTGCAACCCTCTCCCCTGACCCTGAAGCAGGTTCCAGCTGAGACCCAGCACGCTCGTGACTGTCCCTCTCCCCACAGGTGGCTGGCGGGCTGTGCTGCAGCCTGGCTCCTCTCCCCTCAGCCGCTATGAATTCGATGTCCTCATCTCAGCTGGTGGCGGCAAATTTGTCCCCGAAGGTGACAGCAGAGGGTTCCTGCACCTCTGGGTCTGGTATGGGGGGCCGGGTGGGGGCTCACGCCTCTCCCTGCCCGCAGGGTTCAAACGGAAGGAGACGCGAGGGAAGCTGGCCATTGGCATCACCACCAACTTCATCAACCGCCACAGCCAGGCCGAGGTGGAGGTGGCTGAGATCAGTGGCGTGGCCCGAATCTACAACCAGAAGTTCTTCCAAAACCTCTACAACAAAACGGGTTGGTGGTCCCAGCCCCGGTGTGGGGGTGCCCAGGGGTCCCCATCCTCCCTGATGCAACTGGAGGCTCAGCCCTGGGACTTCCCCTATGTGGTGGGATGCATGTCCCCGCATGGTGCCCCATTGCAGGGGACATTTGGTGACTGAGCCTGGTGCAGGGGCTCCCTGTGGCCCCGTCTCTGCCCCGTGGCTCAGCTTATCCCCTTCCTGATCACCAGGCATCGACCTGGAAAACATTGTCTACTACAAGGACGACACTCACTATTTCGTCATGACAGCCAAGAAGCAGAGCCTGCTCAAGAAGGGGGTCATCCTCCAGGTGAGGAGGGCAGGATCGGGCCCTGGGATCCCACAGTCATGGGTGGCTGAAAGCCTCAAGGGTGGGATGCAAATCATGGGTGCTGGTTTGACTGTGCACTCCTGCGATGGTGCGGGCTTCTGCAGCTGTTGCCTGTGCCAGTGACCTGTGCCATGGGAAAATCTCCTTTTGGAGATGGCCCTCCTTTTGGGGGGGCCCACAGCCCCAAGCCTGGTGGCACAACTTCACCTCAGAGTTGGCTGCCCCCAGGCTGAGGGGCAAATAGCACCTCCCGCACCCCAGCCAGCTTCACCCCATCCCTGCAGGACAAAGCAGACATCGAGAGCCTCCTGTCCCCGGAGAACGTGAACCAGGATGCCCTCCTCAGCTACGCCAAAGAAGCTGCCAATTTCTCCACCAACTACCGTCTGCCCGAGCTGGAGTTTGCCCTCAATCACCGGGACCTGCCGGATGTCGACATGTTTGACTTCACCTGCATGACACGCTCAGAGAATGCAGCGCTGGTGCGGGAGCACAACGGGGCCCGTGTGCTCCTTGGGCTGGTGGGCGACTGCTTGGTGGAGGTGAGGGTCCAGCTTGCAGCACCACCACGTGCCCCAGTTTCCCCTCTCCCTGCCAGATGCATTGTTCACAATATATTCCCCCTTCCCAAGTGCTTCTCACCTCATGTGCCCGGTGCACACCATCCCTGGGGGCAGGTTCCCCAGGTCCTGGTAACAGGATGCTTTGGTGGGGTTATCCCCTTCCCCAGCCCCACCAGAGATCTGGGGGGGAGGGGTTCAGGGTGGAGGAGCAGCCCAGCTCCTCCCCAGACGCATCCACACCTACATCAGCTCAGCTGTGGGGCCAGGGAGGAGATGGCCACCCATCCGCTCCCTGTGCATCCTGCTGCCACTCCCCGCTTTTATCCTGGACCAAGCCCGGCAGCTTCCAGCCTCCTCCCAGCTGCCCCGACCGGCCACATGTCTCCAGCCCGGTCTCTCTCTGCCTTTCCCTTCGCAGCCCTTCTGGCCGCTGGGCACTGGCGTGGCCAGGGGCTTCCTTGCCGCCTTTGACGCAGCGTGGATGGTGCGGCGGTGGGCGGCTGGGACGCCTCCACTGGAGGTGCTGGCTGAGAGGTGAGCATCCCTGTCCTACTGGGCTAGTCCTGAACCTGGACCTAGGCAAGGATGGTGGCACTGAGCCCAGCCCTGTCCCTTGCACCCAGGGAGAGCATCTACCAGCTCCTCTCGCAGACCTCCCCCGACAACACCAACAAGAACATCAGCCAGTACAGCATCGACCCGGCCACACGCTACCCTAACATCAACCTGCAGGCCATCAAAGCCAGCCAGGTACCCAGCCCAGGTCCTGCCACGGGGCAGCCATCCAGCTCAACCTCCCTGGCAATCAGGGAGACGCCAATTTGCATGGTCCCTTATCCTCAAAACTGTGCGGGGCTGAAGCTGTTGGTCCCCAGGGCATTTAGTGCATTGCCTGCTGCAGATGCAGGTGGTTCTAGGGACGTGTGAGGGTGTCCGGGTGCCCCCCTTGCTGGGGTCAGCTCCTTGCGCTGGCTCTGTGCAGGTGGTGACCTGCCACTGGCATGTCCCCATTGGCAGGTTCGGGACCTCTACCTTGTAGGCATGGTGGAGGTGGACCACAAGAGGAGAAGCGACAACCGGCTCAGCACTGGTAGGAGCACCTGGTCCTGCTCCAGCCCCCCTTGGCTACAGGACCCTCCTCCGTTCCTCCCAGAAGCCTCTGCCAGAGTGGCTCCTGCCCTGATTTTCCTCCCCATCCTTCTTTTCTCGAGCCCTGGCCAGTGTCCAGCGGGCTGCCATGCTCCTCCCAGCAGCAGCTGCATTTCCATCCCGGTGGCACCAGTGGTTTCCATTCCCTCTGCCCATGGACCCTCTGGGGACACAGCCGCCCAGCTGCCTTCTGCGGGGGGAGGCTGTCCCCCCTCTTTATGCCTAAACTGATGCTGAGCCTTGAAATATGCTGGCAGATGCTTTATTGACCCATTTCTTGAGCCTTGGGAGGTGGCTGCATGGCAGAGGGGTCTCATGTCACTCCCCTTCCCCTCTAAGGCACTGATGTTGGGAGGGGGGAGCGTGCTGAGGGGGTTGTCCCTTGCCTCTTTGGGAGGGGGACACGTGCTGCCTCCCCAGCAGTCTCCGGAGACACCTATGAAGAGCTGCTGAGCTGGTGCCAGGCCAGCACGGCCGGGTACCATGGCGTGGCGGTGACTGACTTCACCACTTCGTGGACCAGTGGCTTGGCCCTCTGTGCCCTCATCCACCGCTTCCGCCCCGACCTGGTGTGAGTGTCTGGGACACCCCGGGACTCTCCACCCAGCAGAGCCCACTCTGATGGCACCATGTATCCTCGCAGGGACTTTGACTCCGTGGACCCTCGGGATCCCATCCGGACCCACCAGATGATGCTGGACATGGCAGAGCAGGAGCTGGGCATCCAGCCTGTCCTCTCCAGCACTGAGATGGCTACCATGGCAGAGCCTGACCGCTTAGGGCTCATCACCTACCTCAGCCAGTTTTATGAAGCTTTCAAGACTTTTCCAGGTGCAAGATTTTAGGGGGTTAGCCTACACTGAGCCCCACTGGGGCTGGGTGGGTGCCCCCCCCCCTTCCTTGTAGGGTGGGTCCCACCAGCATAGCTGTGTCCCCTTTGTGCAGAGGCGGAGGAGGTCAGCAAGAAGCCACTGTCTCCCCGGGGCACGCGAGGGGCCATCCTCTTTCTCAGCAAGCTGCAGAAGAGCCAGAACCTGATACACAAGCGCATCCAGGTGAGGGCCCTCCCCACCCAGACCCTCAAGACACCCCAAAACTGTGCGCCCCCCCGCAATCCTAGCCAACCCCTTTGCATTTGCAGGACAATGCCCAGAAGGATTCTGAGGCTAAGAGGAGCCGCAGGGACACCGAGGTAGGTCTGCCCTGGGCGCCTCGGGGGATGCTCTGCTGGGGTGCAGCCCTCCTGGGGAGAGAGTGGGGGGCTGATCCTCCCCTCGGATGGCTCGTAGCTGGATGCGGGGCTGGATGGAGACACTCTGGATGGTGCATGCGAGCCACCACGAGCCACCACAATGGACCCAGGGCAGGTTGGTCCTCGTGTCACCCTGGGGTGGGGGGTCCAGCTCCTGGTGGGTGCCTGGGGGACACTGGCAGCTGGTGGGGCTGAGACAAGGGCTGAGACCAGGCTGTGCAAGCAAACGCCCACGGGATCCTGGCTCCTCCCTGCCTGTTTCCTGACCCAACTGGTTTTCCGGAGCCAAGACCTGCCGCTCCCTTGCTGCTGCCAGCAACCCTGTCCCGAGCACCCAGACCCACTTCTGCACGAGGGGCAAAGCCNGCAAAGCCCCAGGCAGCGTGGGTGCCAGCACCCTGGTAGCACCCCAGCCTGTCCTCGTCCTCCACAGCTGCCGGCCCGCGGGGAGAGCAGCGACGCCTGCTACTTCTGCGGCCGCCGCGTCTACATCCTGGAGCGAGCCAGTGCCGAGGGACGCTTCTTCCACCGTGGCTGCTTCCAGTGCCGGCAGTGTGGGGCCACCCTGCGCCTGGGCGACTACACCTTCGACGAGGAGGACGGTGAGGCTTGTTTTGGGGAGAAGGGATGCTCAGGGCAAGGCTTCTTCACCTTGCAGGTTGTCACATGGGTTTGGGTTCCCCCCCCAGGTCATTTTTACTGTTCGCTTCATTACCCCAATCTCCCCAGCATGGACCTGCCCCAGGACGAGCTCCCAGCGCTGCCTGATGGGGTAGGTCACCATACAAACTCCATAGATGATGGGGGAGAGGCAGAAGGTAGAGGGGGATGCTTGGGCATGGCCCCATGCTGCATCACCCCTCTGCCACTGGCTCTGCCCTAGGATGCCGCTGCCGCCCACCCACCCTCGGATGCTGGGAGCTCATGTGTGTCCCCCGAGGAGGGGGCACCTGGCCTCCCACAGGCCCCGCAGGCAGCCCCACAGCCTGCAGGAGAGCCTGGGGCAGTGGAGGATGCTGCAGATGCTGGTAACATGGTGGAGCAGGAGCTGCTGGCACAGCCCCGGGGGGACGTGAGGGAGGACGAGGGTCCCAGACCTGATCCCCAAGGGGCAGTGGTGGAGGGTGAGGAAAGCAGGAGCAGGAGGAAGATCATCCTCACACCCCTGGAGAAGCTCAGTCTGTCCACGTTGAACCTCACCAGTGAAGCGGAGCCTGAGCCACCACCAAAGCCGGCTCGTCTGCGGCTCCAAGCAGCACCTGAGGTCCTCCCTGCCCCATGGCAGGGACAAGACGCCTGGGAGGAGGAGGAAATAGCTGTGGAGGAAGGTAGGTGGCTGCAAGCTGGAGTCTCCAGCTGAGCAGGGCTGTGGGTCACTCTGGTACCCTGCTATGCCCCACATCTTGCTTGTGAGGCACCAGCCTGAAATGGCTCTTTTCTTGGGGCAGCTTTGGAGGAGAGTGACAGCGAGGAAGAGGAGGAGGAGGACGGCACGGACCTTGGCATCATGGCAGAGTCGGTGAGAGCTTTCCCTGAGCAGCAGTGGCCTCACCAGCCAGGGTGGTGGCTGGGGCTCTTGCTGGTGTCTCCTCTCACTGAGTCATCGGCTCTGGCTCTGCCAAGGCAGGAGGTGCCTGGCACAGGGACTGACCCCCTGCCCTTGCCACCGTCCCATCACAGTGCCTGGACCTGGGGGAAGAGGAAAAATACCCCACCTGGAAGCGCACACTGACCCGCCGAGCCAGGGAAGCCCAGATGAAGCGGTTCTGCAAAGCCCAGGTAGCCCCACGGGGGAGACCTGTGTCCTCAGCCTGGTGACATGCCCCGTCCCCTCCATCCTGCTGCTGGTGGCTGCGTGCCCGGTGCCAGCCCATGGGCTAGCGCTGCCATTCCCCTACAGGCCATCCAGAGGCGGCTGGAGGAGATCGAGGTGACCTTCCGGGAGCTGGAGCAGCAGGGCATCAAGCTGGAGAAGTTACTCCGGGATGAGGAGGGTAAGGCCAGGGTGGACAGGGCACTGTCATTCCCATGTCCAGGGGATCTGTGCCCTGTTCATGCCCCCTCTGCTGCCCTGCAGGCACCCTGGCTGACCAGAAGACGCAGTGGATGAACCAGCTGCTGTACCTGGTCCAGAAGAAGAATAGCCTAATGTCCGAGGAGTCGGACCTCATGATCGCGTAAGGCTTTGGGAAGATGCTCCCCAGGTGCTGTGGGGACTTGGCTCACCCCTGCCCCCCCCAAGCCCAGCACCCCCCTTTCCTCCTTGCAGAGTGCAGGAGCTGAAGCTGGAGGAGCAGCAGTGGCAGCTCGACCAGAAGCTCCGGTGCTACATGAACAGGGAGGGTGAGTGCCAGCACATGCTGGGTGGTTCCCTGCGCCTGCTGGCGGGGGGGAGGGGGGGGGGGGGGGGCG